>JAQIWP010000154.1:0-36459 GCA_034695525.1 Euzetes globulus
ACAGAAGTATTGTTTCTCTGGTCGGCCTTCGATTTGATTGCACAGACTGTCGCTCTTATTGGTTAGTAAAGAACCCAAAGTTAAAATATAGGGTCAATGACTTTGTTTGCACCGACGGAAAACCATTCTCAGACAAAACACATTTCACTAAATGTCAAAATTGAGCAAAACTTACTTGTTGCAATAAAGTTTGCCAGCAACACTTTCAATTGTATTTCATATGGCTCATTTTTAGCTATTTTTCTAACATTTATTACTTTAAAGAAAAGCACTTGTTTATTTTAGATTTTTTAAAAACAAAATAATAAAAAGGTTTAGAAAAGAATATCAAAAGGAATCCCTCTTAAAATCGGAGCAAGTTTTTTGAGTACCATTTTTGGAGAAATTCTTTATAAAATCAATGAATTGCTGGTCAAACATGGGATGAGCGGAGAGGACACTAATAATAGCATTTTGTTCATCCATTTTGTGTTCGATGTCTTCAACCAAAGTCTGTATGTTTTCAATTTTCAGATTAAGTGCCGACTGAGAGCTCTGTATGTAATTCTCATTGAGTCCAACCCGAGTGCCGATCGTGTCAATAGTGTTCTGCATATGACTGACCCGAGACATGACATCCAATTGACCATATTTGTAGCTCTCGATAATACTCTTAATGTCGAGTGGTTTCAAAAGTTCAATGAAACGTTGTTTTGAGATAAAAAATTTTGTCAAACAAATGAACTTTTTCTCAATTGTCTCGAAGTAATGAAATTTGAAAATATCTGTGGGTTTGTGTGAAAAAAACTCTGACGTCTCGTTGTATTTGATGTTTGCCTTATAGCACCTCCACGTGCACTGAATGAGTGTGGCCGCCGCCGCTTTCTTTTTCTTGCGCTGTCTGTTGCGCTCCTCTTCCTCCACTTTAAGGGCCAGACCAGCACCGATGATACCAGCAGGCAGTGCGAATATGGCCACTCCTAATACTGTGAAAATACTTGATATTAGTTTTCCCAACCAGGTCAAAGGCACTCTATCCCCATATCCGACTGTAGACAAAGTCACAACCTATCAATCAATAAATTACTTTACTCAGTTGATTTTGCATTAATTTTTAACTTGGCACTTACCGACCACCACATGGCTTCGGCTATATTATCGAACTGATCGTTTTCATCCTTTTCCACAATATATGAAATGTAGGCTAAAATGCATAACACTATGAACTCGATATAAAATATGATAGATAACTGTTCCCTCTGGTCGTAAATGACAGAAGAGAGCACTTTCCATGGCTGGAGCTGTCTGTTCAGAGTTATGATCTGCAGAACAGAGAAGAATCGGTGAAATCCTCGAACAGCAGACACAGCGAACACTTCGCTGCCATTCCTGGTATCCATTATGGGTAAGACAATCATAATCGAGGCCAATATTATGATGACGTCGAGAACGTGTGCCGGAACTGACAAATACTTGAGTTTTCCTTTCCATCCCTCGTATTTGCGTTTACAACTGGATGACCAGACACGCAAAATGAATTCAAAACTGAACCAGATGATAATGACTTTTTCAAACAGGTATACGAACTTCCAGGCGCCTGACTTGAACTTATCTATGTTCGAAAATACAGTCACGATAAGACAGGCGAACACCAAAATGAAAACCAGGATGTGATAACTTCGAGCCCAAAAACCCTGAAAATAAAGTTGACATTCGTACTATTTTACTAGAACACTTATAAGCCAGGGGTGTGCAAGATCCGTGACCCTAAGGGGGTATAGCAGGTGGATAATGACTCGTTTTTAGACATAATCTATGGGGAATATAAGGGGCACATTTCAAAATAGCAGCCCAAAAAGCGGCCATTTTGTTGTTAAATACATTTATTTACCTGTATTTTAGAGCGTTAATCAACTTAATTAAGCCACAATTAAACTATTACAATTGTATTCAAGTTGCAAAGCTAAATATCTTAAATTAAACGACAAAATGGCTGATTTTTTGACCGCCATTACTAAAAAATTGCAATTTTGAGATGGTCAGTTTCTCTACGTAATCATGGGACAATTTTTTCAAACCTAGGTAGATTAATCACCAAATCTCGGAGCTGGGGATATTTCAGAAAATTTCCCTTGCATACCCCTGTCCTAAACTATATCTGATTTAGAATTGAGACAATTGTTGAGAGGTTTCATTTTAAGCAAAGTAAATTTTATTTCTTTTGGCAATTAGACTTTAAACTTGATAAGTTACTAAATATTGAACTGAATAACTAAAAAAAGGGTTGTAAGAATATCTTGTGAACAGATCAAAAATGTTTACACAGATCATAAACAAAAAAGACAAAACTTAATAGATGACTTAATCTTTATCTTTATCTAATTAAAAATTTATTTGGAATGAAGTGATTTAATTAATCTTACCTGGGGACTATTAAGAAAGTTATAAACATTTAGCTTTTCCTTATAATATTTGGTTCTTTTGGTGTACTCCGGGTCTAAAAACTGGTCCAAATCAATATCACTACCATTTAGATCCTGGAGTTCGGATTTCTTCCTTTCCCTCATCTCTCGGCGTTCCTTCACTTCATTGATAATCTTCTGAATGCGTCGCTTTGCGCCGATATTACTGGAACCGGCGTTTTCCTGCATGCTTACCGTTGCACTACCATTACAGTACCCAAATGTTTGTGATAGACTTCGATTAACAGTTCTGGAGGGTTGGCCTACACTATTCTGTTTGCGATAAAGCGACAAGGGATGGACGGTCGACAACTCTCTTTGAACACGACCCAACATATTTTAAACTTGAACAATGACCAAAATTGTCAAGTCTAAACCAGTTGTTATGAACAATTGAACCTAGTTCACACAATAAAAATTTATTAAAATACGTTTTAATTGCTCAAAATTGATGTCAAACGAAGTTATTTATTAGTTTTGAGTTTTCTTGTATCCAATAATTAAAACACTAATTGATGAATATTTTTGCTTTCAATCAATTATCTATCGATAAGTCTTCTAAACACTTGAGTCAAAACATTTGATAAGCCTTTGGAATAGAACTTATTGATTGATTAAATCATTTAACTGAATGAAATGGTTTCCAAAACTTCCAGATATCATATCGTCAGTCAATCATCTCTTGAAATGAACTAATTTTCTGTCGGCTTTCGAATAAAATTCATTATTTTGTGTTGAATATGATTTTGAACACAAAGTGATTCGTTTATCAAACACTGGTTTCATTCAAAGTCATTAAGGATTAATCAAGTAATCAATCAACTAATGGTATGGCTCAAAATAATAAAGAATTTGAACGTTTAAAAGGGGAATTCCGCAAATATCGTGCTTGAATTGACATTGTGTAAGCATAATTTAATAATTATTTAAAATGACTCCTTTCAGCTTTAGTTCTGTCCTTCAATTTATTGACTGATTGTCAGTACATTATTATTATTGTTCATAAATAAATTTGAAATATGTTGACAAGAACCAATATTTGCATAATTCACCAATAAAAAGATTCATTTTTCATTTGTATTCTAAAAATAGTTATGATTAATTGAGGGGATTGACCAGGGATGTTCAATTGACACATCCAATGAGAATAGTTATCTAAAATTATCAGACTGTGTACCATTGAAAACATCCCTGACTTAACGATAATAATGAACAAAATGATCTCGCTTATTCTTTTGAAAAATATAATTTAATAAATATTGATTCAAGTTGCATAATGACAAAATAAAAATTCTAAAATTTAATTTGGAAGCATGGTGAAATTACATAGACAGAATTAATTGTCGGGCAGCTTTAGAGAAGTTTAGAAGTACTTGGAAGTCGAGACAAACTTTTTTGATAGTACTGTCGGACAGCATTTGTTGTCTGTATTCATGAATTGTTGGCAATTCTCGGCTAATATAGTCGTCGGCATTACTTTCGGTGAGAATCTCAATAGCGATGGGAATGCGTTCAATGAATGGCCAAACCATGTAATCAGTCAGACCCGGAGCCACATTACCTTCAATTTAAATACAACATTAAACTCAAATTCAACTAAAATTCGTTGATTTGTGAAATACCGGACAAAAATTTTTCAGTCTTTCGTTTTTTGAATAGTTCTTCAGCTGTTTTTAGGCTGTCTTTTGCGGAACTCCACAACACATTTTTATCCTCTTTTGAATGCAGGGCTTTGCCATAAACTGAAATATGAGGGCCGACCAGTTCGATGAACATCTTGTCTCTGGCTCTCTGGTAGGGGTCATCGGCCCGAAGCTGTCGACCAGTAGAAAATGCTTCGTCCAAATACTCGGAAGTTATAAGTGATTCGGTTATTATTTTGTTGTCCGAATCGAATTCAATGACCGGCACTTTTGCCACCGGGTTCTTATCGAACAGCCACTCGGGTTTGTCCCTCAGGTTTACGTCTATTATTTCATGTCTTCAGTGGGAAAAAGATTTTAAAATTTCAGACAAATTCATAGTAAATTAAATTTAAATGACTCACTCAATACCCTTGGCATTCAAAACCAGCAGGGTTCTCTCCGCAAACGGACATGTCTGATAGCTATAAATGCGCAAAACATTAGGATTGGCTCTGGGAGGGAAGGCATCGCCTAAAAAATAATTTAAAAATTAGGAATAATTAATAAACAATTATTTGCATACCTTTCCTGTAGTTATTTTCAATAATTTCCATGATTTGAATTTTTCAAACAAAATACACTGTCGTTGGAAATGTTCAAATGTTTTTATAAGAAATGGCACATAACTGAGCAAATGCAGGTCTGTGCGCAACTGTACCACTGCTACCGTAGATAACATTGTTCAGTTTTGTCAGTCTTGCAAAGTGCTTCTGCACTGTAATTTTGCACTTAATAGAACCAAGGCCAACAATAAAACTGTTTTAATCCAATACTGCAATTGAAAGCGCATGCGTTAATGAAAAGATGACCTGAGGCAACGCTTTCGGCATGACTTCAGGCATTGGAATTACATTGTTTTGGACGCTTAAACCAAACGCATGCGCTTTCAATTGCAGTATTGGATTAAAACAGTTTTATTCAAAAGTACAACAGTCTATCCTTGATTTATGAAGGGTTATAAAGATCGAGTTGCCGCTAAAAATACAGACTTTTGCGCATCGATAGTTCAAATGCTCAATGTTAAGTTACCTGGATTTAAAAATTCCAATATAAGAGACAAGAACAGTTCTTGTCTCCATAAAATCCACAAAAATTTATTTAACCAGTGATAGACTGTAGTCATTCAATCAGTTAATCAGTTAATAAAGCAAATAATTAACCATTGATTATTAATTAATCAGCATTTTGTGCCAGGCTATTGATAAATTCATTTATTGCACTTAAATTAAGGTTCTTTGAATCGATTTATTCAGAAGTTTTTATAAAAATATATAAATGAGATTAATTGCAATCAATTATATCATAGAGTCTATAATTATGACACGTATCCCATTCCGACCAAATGGCCGACTCTCGAGTCATCAGTTAGACAGTCGACCAGAATCTGTGCCAAATCGTACTTAGAAATACTTCGGCCGACGGCGCCGTCATTTTTTAGTGTATAGTCTCCTCGGGCAGCAATTTCTGGTCACAAAATTCAAATAATTATCAATCAAATAAGAAATGAGGGCTAACCCTCAATATGGGGCGGACAGACAACAATCCACTGCCTGTCTGAGCGTTTAAGCACTTCCAGCATTCTTTCGTGATCTGAATGTAAGTCCAAGAACTTTTCCGGGACTTTGTTTCGGTCCCAGAATAGAAAGGCTGAGAGAAAAAGATTTTAATTTTCAAAATTAATAGATTTGTTTACATACAGGATATACAACAGGAAATCCGTTTAATATCCGCCCCTTTCATTGCGTCCACAATGTTTTGTGTGCCGTCCGATAGTGCTGTGGTAGGGCTGAGCTCATTACGAGTGCCCAATACGACAACCACTGCGTCCTGATTCTGAACAGCCTTCTGGACGTCATCTTTGTTGAGGACATCTCCGACCACAACATGTGTCGGTGTTATGGTTGGCGGCAACTTCTTCGGGTCCCTCACAAACGCAGTCACTTCCAGTCCTTCCAATTAAATTGAATATATTTATCAGAATAGTAAAAGAAATAAAACTGTCAATGTCAATTTGCTTCTAATGCTAAAATAACCGTCGTAAAAAAATTTACATGATTAATAATAATTGACTCAAACCTTTTTTGAGAGCCGCTTGGACAGTGGCCAGTCCTGTATTACCGGTAGCGCCGAACACTACTATTTTCTTGATCTGTTGGGCCATAATATTGAATGTGGACAATATTAGATTTCAATCAAGCTGCTTTTGCCAATTCAATAAACAATTTGGTTTGAAATATATTCACAAAAATATTTGTCGACAAAAATTGATTAAAAAAGTGACGTAAAAATAGAACTTTTTGTGAACGAACGATAAGTTTAGGCGAAACTGGTTTTCACAGCTTTATTGGTTCATTGAAGTCTATTTCGACAATGTTTTAAATAACAAAATTACTGGATTATATTCATTCAACTTTCATTCAAAACTAGTTAATGAGTCGATTAATAATATTTCTTAAAGATTTAAGGATAAGAGTTAATCTCATAAAAAAAATTCGTAATTAATTGAGAGAAAATGAAATAAAGTTTCCAGGATTTTGATAAATCACTACTTATTAAGTTATTAAAGTTGAAAAACTTTCAATTTGTCAAAACTTATCGATTCGACGAATTTTGATATAAACCATACAATTAGATAAAAATTATTTTCAATCTTTACGATTTTCTGCTTGAAAATCTACGTTTCATTTGCGTATTTGTATAAGAGCATACTTCTAGGTTAACTTCATAAGTAACATATTACAAGTGAAACATTCATCGGTTTGGCTCATGAAAGGTGTTCCCAAAGATTTATAGTTATCAATAAAAATAACATTTGTTAATCAGCTATAAGAGTTCAATTTAATATTTTCTGGCGACTGAACAAGATCAAGAACCGAAATAACTGTCCACTGTCTGCACTAAACCTCATACACTTTGACCACTAATCAGCAGACTAATAATTGCAAGATTCTTTGACAAAACTGATAAAACTTATAAATTAATGTCTGTATTAATTGGCGTACAATAAATGTCTTAACAATTCATTATTTGCTTCAAAACATAATTAAAAGATTAAAGTTCTCACAAATAATAGGATTAAATGTTTGTGAGAATAGGTCTTTAGACATCATTTTACTGATTTAGTGGACGGTTGTCTCATTATTTTAACGGCTTTCATGATAATTAACGAGAATATCCCTTCCATTAACATTACTGAAGAGGATATGGAATCCAATGAGAATAACAATCGAAGGAACAGTAATGGGGTTTATCTGTCGCCGAACACCAACGCGTCCATCAAAATCCCGCAAATAATTATCGCCCGAGAATTCAAACGGTATGTGAACAGCGATTGCGACAATGAGATGACCGTTCAGTCAAAGGCCAGCATCGGTTCTGTAGGACGGCTTAAACAAATGCTCAGAGTAGTGGATGCAAATCGACAGAAGAAGATCAGAAGGTATTCAGTTAGCTTTTTGGGAACAGTACTTCCCGAGCAGTACGAACAGCGACATCAGACTTCTTATTATAAGAGAAAGCTTCAAGTGTATAATCTGTTGCACAGACCCCGTGGCGTTTTTGCCTTTCTCTATCATATTCTCGTTTTCCTACTTGTCTTCCTTTGTCTCATTATGACTGTATTCTCAACTGATGAAAATTTCCGAGAAGTATCCTGGGAAGTAATGGTTGAAATGGAAAAGATAATGGTTGCCTGGTTCGGTGTTGAGTTTCTGGTTAGACTCTGGTCTTCTTCATGTAAGCCTCAATATCAGGGATGGTTTGGAAAATTGAGATTTTTGAAGAATTTGCTCAGAATTGGAGATATAATTCTAATCATTGTATCGGTAGTACTATTATGGGTAGACTCAGAGGACGGCCATCTAGTCTTTGCTGCCTTTGCGCTCAGAGGCTTTCACCGCTTTTTTCAAGTTATTCAAATGCTTAAGTCTGAGCGCCGGTTCCGTCCGGCCAGTATTCTCTACAATGTATTGTCTGCACAAAGAGAACAACTTATTATCACATTTTATGTCGGATTCCTTGTGCTGTGTTTTATGGCTTTCCTCATATATTTAGTGGAAACTGATGTCAACGACTATTTTGATAACATTGCAGACTCTTTCTGGTGGGCGGTATGTCCTAAACGGTTAAATCAATCCATTCTAATACTTTCAATCATTAGGTTATCACAATTTTCACCATTGGATATGGAGATCGAGTGCCGGTACAGACCATTGACTTACATATTTGAATAGATGAGTTTCTTCTTAGCCTTCATTTGAACATTAAATCTGTGTTCAAATCTGAAAATAAAATCTTTAAATATATAAATCATTTGGAGATTAGTGACAAACAATTTTATTACTCAATAATTCACTAAATATTACATAATTTGACTTTTAATGAGTTTATTATTGTCTGACATTTGTGCTCCATTTGAACGTCAGGTGACCTGGCTCGGAAAGTTGATCACATGCATATTCACTATCCTGGGAGTATCTATATTTGCGCTGCCGGCTGGAATCATAGGTACAGGTCTTGCCATCAATGTGACGGAGGAACAGAGGGCAGAGAATCGCTTCAAGAAGAAAACACCCGCCGCTGTACTTATTCAGTGCTGCTGGAGGTCAGCTTATTTTTGATAACATGATCAATTATTTGATTAGAATTGAGAATGATTTGAGAATTGAAATAAATAACAAAAATGTGATCAAGATTTTGATATCGATATCAAATGAAATTTGTATAGATTGACCTAGATTGCGACTAATTTCTAATTATACCCTAGGTCCTATGCCGCTAACCCGGAGTCATTAGCAGTGGCCACGTGGACAGTGCACAGACGACAGTACGATATGATATCAGAGAAGGAGAGGAACGCCATACGATTCATACGAATGATAAAATTTATGCTGGCCAAACAGACTTTTGAATCGCACAGAACCCAAACGGATGTGCGCGATGTTCTCGACCAATACCGAATCGGACACTCAAGTATACTCTACCGGATCAAAGATATTCAATCGGATTTGTCGCTTCTGGTGGGAAAGGTTCAGACAAATGGCCACAAAATGCAAGAGTCGAGAACAGGTTTATTACAGAGAATACAAGCGTTGGAGAGAACACAGACAGAGATCAACACTAAACTGGACCTCAATTTCGGAATAATTTTAGCACAGATTCAAAACCCATCCAACACTACAGATGTTAAACACTGTACTAATTGTTCGTCACATGACACTTTCAACTCAACACCTTCTTCATGACCAAGATCAAAAAATAGCATAAATATTTAATCAGTAAAGTAACATTTTTAATATAAACAAGTTCAATTACAATTGTTTCGGTTTAAAATCAAAATTGAATTTATATCAAAATTTATTCCTAATATTGAATATATCGAATAAATTCAAAGTTTTATTTTTAATTAAAAGAGCAGGAAACCTGTCACTAACCTAGCCAATCGTTCAATAAAATTGAAAGCATGAGCTAGTATTTTACTAAATTAGCAATAATTAAATGAATTAATTGAATAACAAAAAATGATGAATTGATAAATGAGATGAAAATGTGAAACAAAAAAGTGTGTTAATTAAAAAATACTCATTTATAGCCCATTTTAGCCAAGTCTTCAAACAATTTGATGGTCTCTTTGGAGGGAACGTATTCTCTTCCTTTACTCTCAGGTCTTAAAGAACCTTTTCTTTTGGAAAATTCTCTGCCAGAGTCTAATCCACTGATCAGATCACTGGCGTCATCAACGATACCAATGATAAGAGGCCTTAAGTCATAAAAATGATTATCAGAATCAATTGATTTGCAAAAAGCGATGAAAAAACTTACACAAACTCAGCCTTTTGTCCTCCGATATATCCTCTGATTCCTCTTTTATTCTGACCAGAGCTAGATGCCAGTAGATCTCCTAAGTGCTGAGCTGAATTGCTTCCTCCTAAGAGTTGTCCGCCACCTCTTTTGTTAAATCCGCTTTTAAATCCATTATCATTCAGATCTCCATTTAAACCGAATTCTTCTTTATATGTCTTGTAATTCAATTGATTGGTATTACTGTTGTCGTTGTCTTTGTTGTCCAAATCAAAGCCGTTATTCCCTTCCGAGTATTTGCTTTTAACAACTCCTTTATGAGCGATCACGTGATGTATGTGATGATGGGTTACTTTCTTGACAATACTAATCAGGATTAAACAAAATAAAAGTGACAAGTTATACTTTCTTTATGGCTGATCAAAGTCTCAGAGATCAAGTTTTTCTGAATAACTAATTTATTAATATTAGAGACAGCGAACTTAGATCGGCAATTTTGCTTGCTAGCTTAGATAAAAAAGATCATTGTGTTGGATACATACGGCACAGGCATAAACGGAAGTACTTTCTTCGGATATCCAAAAGGTCGGGGTGGAACTATAGGTGCAGCCGATGGTAGCGTCGGTATATTTATTCCCAGTGAAGGCAAATTGAGTAAGGGTAGATTGAATCCACTAATGGCACTGTTGCTTCGATCCGCATAAACCGATAACACGTTAAGTGTTAGACACAGAATAGGAATTTTCATTTTTGAAAAATTATTTCAAACTTTTTGTTCCTTAAAACAAATTTGTATTCAAAGGCAAAGAAAAAATATTTAGTGACTTATATCTCGACTAATAATGAGTTTTATTTTTATTTAGTCGTCCGTTAAATACTAAGAAGACCTGAACTTTCGCCACACTTGTGATTGGATGAGAAGTGTCTTCTTTTCAGAAAATGTGTTAAAACATTTTGATTCTTTGCACTATATTTGGACCAAAACTAAGCAATTAATCACAGATTATAATATTTGAGCCCAGAATTTGATGTCCTTTTTTACCGAATAATTTTTGAGATGAATTAAGTCTTTTCATTTAAAAAAACCGAAAACTTTTTGATTTGATAACAAATCTTTTGAGACTTTTTTTTTAAAAAAGCACTAAGTTTTTAATGAATATCAAGTAACAAGAATAAATTTAAGACAAAAATCAGGTTAAATTTTGATCCCAATCTTTAATACTGTAACCATCAAGTAGCAAGCATTACGTGCTGTGCTCTATGACAGGGAACTGGTTGTGGGACTGAAAAAATAATTAATGTTCTTATCAAACACTTCAATCTCTTCACTCATTCTTTAGAATTAAGAGAAGTCGTTGAAATTCAAATTAAAACTCTTCTTAAATAGAAGTTTACTTAAAAATTAAGAGCAAAAGAGGATTCAATTGAAAGTGAATTTAAAAATACAAATAAATTATTCAAACGATTTCTATTCAAATACTTTTCCTGTTCTTACTTTCTGTTAAAAGAGTATTTAACATAAAAATAGTTCAATAATTTTTCGCGACTCATATATGTGATCAAAATCTATGGGGATCTTCATTTGACCTAATCTTAAATCATTGGTAATTAACTTTTTACTATTTTGCTCGATATCTTTCAGAAATTTTATTTCCAGAATAAGTTTAAGGCACTCATTAGCTCAGATTCCAAAAATAGGTTCGAGCAAAAAATTACAAATTACTCATCCCGGAGTTTTATGCGAAAAGAAATTCTGATACGAAGAGAAAGGCTTCGGGACAGAGATATACATATTTTCATAAAACATATGTTTTTTAAATGCAATAAATGATATTTTTTTCGCATTAAAAATAACACCTCAATGAAAATATTTCTCGATTCAAATCTCTTTAAAAAGCGTAAGAAAGATATAATTTGTCACATAATATATTTTTGTCGTTAAAACTATTAAATGAAAAACACATAATTCGGAAGTATTTTCATTAGTAATTAAGAATTGCATTAATTTTTTCATATATATATATCCATAGCATTGGATTAAATAAATAGCAATTAAGGTTAGCCACTAATTACTCTTAAAGTATAGTCAATTTACATAAAAAACGGCAAGGTCTCCTTAATTAATCAGTAGGTCACTTTCAAAGGTCATTCACATTATATTTTCAAAGCCAACACTTCTAATTATCAAGTCTTTGAAAACGAGGTGACTTTTTTTTGAGAAAGCTAATAGTTTTAACTCAACCAGACAATCCTCAATGGTATAAACAATATTTTTCGGAGATTCAGTTGCCAGGGTTGGAAATTATAGTTGATATCCTTTAATAACTAGGGTGATTCGGTTATCTAAATTCAAAGCCAAAACAAGTGCTTAAAATATCACCAGGTTGTACCCCTTTCCTGATATTAAAGTAAAAAGAATAATGAATTAGTGAAGTGACCAGGGTGGTCACCATTTTTTTAACAAAATTCTATAATTTTGAAACAAAATTGATTAGCGACTGAATTACAAGCATTTAGTTGACAGCAACGATAAGTACTCTTGCACAACTCCCTTATTAGTCGGTAGTGGGCAGTGACAGCTGCCCACTCTATTCAATTGCAACTCATCTTGATAAACTATATCAATCCACAAAAAAAGACAAAACAAGATAACCGAATATTTTATTCTCACATAAGTTTTCTGTATGATATTTAAAGAAAAAAAAGGAATTGCAACTTGGCAATATAACATGAATAGTGGCACTTGCATTACGTACCCAGGCATCGGCAAGGTGTCGGACACTTGGCCCAAGCCAACGGGCACCACCTTGGTCACGCCTAGTGAAGACAGCAAGGTGGTGGTGGTTGCCAAAATTGGTGAACACAACCAAAGTGGTGTTATTTTTAATTAAATGTTTGTCAGACAAGCTGTCTAGCAATTTATTATACCAGGTCTGCCTGAAAAGGGTTCAGAAAAAATGTCTGCAGTAATTAACTGAAGACGTTCTCAGATGTGACCTCTGAATATAGAGATCTATCGGCAAAGGGTTCAGAAGAAATAGTTTTAGTATAAATATTTGCCAAAAGTCATCAATTGGTATTTAATGAAAGTAGATATCAGGCCCTCTTAGAAAATATGCCTCAAATTGTGGTAATTGAATCGGTAAATCATAATTTCGGGTATTTTATGCTTATTTTACATGAGCGCCGGATTTGTATATGAGCGCCGAATTTGTATATGAGCGCCGGATTTGTATATGAGCGCCGGATTTCTCCTTTTATAATATCAAATGATTGTAATATAAATATTGCTTGATAAACTGTTCATTATCTTAAACTCTATTATGACATTTAAAGCAATAAAATAGTTTCTGATATCAAATAATATTAAACGTTTGAAAGTCTCTGAATTCTAAGTTTTTTTGTGAATATATTTGAAAAGAAAATAATGTTTTCATTGATTGTCTTGAATTCATTGATAGGTAAGTCTGTGATTAGGATTTTTCATTTTTGCAACAATTAAGCGATTAAACCCTTTAAAGCAATACTAAACCTCAAACACTAGTCATTAATAATAATTAATAAACTCATTAATAAATATCTTTCAAAAAAGTATAGCTTTCATAGGTATTATTGAGTGCTATTCGAGTCACGCAAGGATTGGAAACTACAGTCAATACATACCTGACTATAATCTGTGCGGACTTTCGAGGGACTGGTTTCAAAAACCGGACAAATGCTTCAAATATCACCAGAATATGTTCGTACCGATGATGAAAGCTAGGAAAGCTCTGAGTGGAGAAGCGCCCTGGACTGTTTATGTCGAGCTAATTGAGGATTATTCTTGGTATAATCCAAAAGATAAGTAAGCAATGATTCAGATAACGGAATCATTTTTTAAAACTAATAATATTTTCAAAATATGTCAAACTTAAGAGTGAAACCAGGGTGTACCGGATCGCTTATTACTCCTCAATGGGTATTGACAGTCGGCCACTGCTTATCCCGGTGAATTGAGCTTGCTTTTAATTCCAGTTTTAACTAAACATGAGCAGATCTTGCAAACTTTCCATATAAATTTATTTTTCACTTGAAAGGGCATTATTGCAGGTACAAGATTAAACATTCAAACATCTCATGATTAATTGAAATAAGCATAAGTTCTAATGAGATTAACCTAGTAATTGAGTGAACTTATTGCTTGTCGAGAAGTAATAGTATGTTTCGATGAAATATCTTTAGTTTTAAGCTTATTTAGCGAATAACAATAAATTAGTCAAGATGTTTTTAGCCCTATGCCACAAATTTGTCCAGGGTCATTATAAATAATATAAAAAACATTTAGTGTTGGAAAGGGCGGCAAATTTAACATTCGATTTGGCACAGAATATAAGACCGGAAAGTCTATCATCGCATCCAAACAAGTTGTGCACCCACTTTATGAAAACAACACAGCTTATGATCTTGGACTTTTACGAATGGATGATCCTGTTAAAATTGAGAATAATGTAGGATATTATGAAATCAATATGATTTGTTTGCCACCGAATAATACCATTAGAAATGGATTCGAGTACTCCTTTACCAGTGGTTGGGGTTTAGGGCATAATGACCATTTACAAATTACTGGCAGTTACATTCTCAATGCGAGCGGGATCATTTTCAATTACTTACCATTGGATGTCGGAATCGTAACTCTATGTCCAGTAATACTTTATATTTGCTTTGTATCATAGGGTCGGACTGGCCTTCCTTTTCTATGTATAGAAAGTATCCTTTCGAGTGTGGAAACAATGGACAGCAATATTAATCTCATAAAGACAGCCTTCAGTACTGTATTACATATGCATTCAACCAGGGATGTGCAAGGGGGATTTCCGAATTATCCCCCTCTAGGCGAAGATTTGATCATTTATCCTCCTAAGTTTGGGAAAAAATTGTGCCATAAAAACGCAGAGAAAATTACCCCATTTTTCAGTAATGGCGACCCAAAAAATCATAATTTAGTGATGGCGGCCAAAAGGTCGGGCATTTTGTCCCTTATTTTAAGAAATGTAGCTTGAATAATATCTTAATTGTGGCTTAATTAAGCTAATTAACGCCTTATATTATCGGAAATAAGTTCATTTAACAACAAAACGGCGAAAAATAGGTGCTTTCGGTGGCCATTTCCTTCTACCATTTTTGAAATACCCCGATATCCCCCTAGATTTTTGTCTGAAAATAAGTCATTATCCCTACGCTATATCTTCCCTAAGGTCACGGACCTTGCAGATCTTGGCATTCAACATATATTCAAAACCGATAAAGATTGAACAGAACAGGTCATTCACTATTTTGGATGAATACACCTGGGGTTACACCTGGGGGTCAAATGTTAAAAATGCTGTACGAAAAAAAGGAAGGCCTACCCTATGCTTTGTATTCAATCATTTTATTGAAATAATTTTCATGTACCATTTATATATAAAAAGGGGGATTCAGGAGCTCCCACCTGGCAGTATCATATGGGAAGAGCCGTACAAATAGGTTTGCACAAAATGACTGCAAAGAAAACGGGAGAAGTTTGTGGACCGGATGCCTATAGTATATATTTACCGGGAGTTGTCGATTGGATTATCGATACTATCAAACACTGAAACCTTTTCTTCAAATTGTTATTCAAATACGTACACAATTTTTTTTATAAAATTTTAATTTTAATTAACTTATTGGTTAATTGAATGTATAAGTTTATATCAGAATAAAGATAAAATAAATACTTTTTATTACTTTTTATTTACTTAATATTTAGATTCCATTCAAAAACTATCATGCTGCTCTAACTCAGGGAGAAAGGGAATGAAAGGCATATGGAAATAGTTACTAGAACTGATCTATACCGACAATTTTCTTCTTGTATTCCCATTTAATAGCCACCCTATTGGCCATCTATGGTGTCTAAGATGACATTGTAGATGATGTCAATTGAGATGTTTCTAATTTGAAATATTTGTTATTTGAGGCAAATCTAACCCAATATTATTGCATTGACGACAATATTTAGTTGATTTCAATATTATTATTGTTTTTGAAAATTATTTAGAGATTATTTCTTAAACAGAAAACAATGCTTTCGTTGATTGTCTTGAGTTCAGTGATCGGTAAGTCTGTCATCAATAGAGGACTTCCAAAAAGTATAGCTTTCATAGGTATTATTGAGTGCTATTCGAGTCACGCAAGAATTGGAAACTACAGTCAATACATACCTGACTATAATCTGTGCGGAATATCGAGGAATTGGTTGCAAAACCCCGACAAATGTTTCAAATATCACCAGAATATGTTCGTACCGATGATAAATGCCAGGGAAGTTGTAAATGGCGAAGCACCGTGGATAGTTCTTGTTCAGATAGTTCTAATCAATCCTTGGTTCAATACTAGAGATGAGTAAGGATTCACTGAATTGTTTGTTATCAATAAATTCATTAAGGAAACTTTGAATATCAATTTTTAGATTAGAAGAAACTGAATGTACTGGGTCACTAATTTCAACACAATGGATACTGACAGCCGCCCAGTGCTATGATCGGTAAACTTAATATAATTTTATTGAGTTTTGTCTCAAATTTAATTAAAATAACAACAAATTTATAGTTTTAAAAACAAAGAGACAGAAGTGAAAATCGTTTTCGGCAAATATCGAAATATCCCATTAAAGACCATCAAAGCTTCTCTTAAACCTGTAATTCATCCACTTTATCACATAGCACTTGTTAAAATGGATAACCCTGTCAACATTGTCAATAAGGGAGAGTATTATGAAACCAATATGATTTGTCTGCCGCCAAATGATATCAGTTTAATAGAAGACGAGCCCTCCCTTACAAGTGGTTGGGGTTTTGGACACAACAATGGTTTGCAGATCTGCGGCGGTATTATGTCTAAAGGCAATGAAACTTTTTTCAAGCAAAGCCCATTCAAAAAGGATCAAACTTATTGTTCTGTAATATATTATTTCAAACTAATTTATTTCAAGATTTCAATTTATCATTCAACTTATTCTTTCCCGATTAATTTTTTTAAAATAAAAGGGCGATTCGGGAAGTCCTATCTGGCAGTATCATAGGGGGAGAGCCGTGCAATTAGGTGTTATGAAGTCGGCTCCCGAAGGCTTTTGTTGGGCTTTTGCTTATGGCGTATATTTGCCGAAAGTCGTCGATTGGATTATCGTTAATATTAAGTCTTGAATTCTTCTAATATTTGGTTAAACTATTAATTTGTTATAATTAATGAATTTGTATTGAAAACGGTGTACTCCCACAATACATAATTCCCATAATGACTTTCGAAATGACTTAAATTTAATTTCTTTACGTTGGCCCCCCTTAATGATCTTTGTTGGATTAGGTCAAATGGAAATAGGTTTGATGGGGTAGAACCATTCAAAAATTAATAGTTTCTGAATCTAATTATCTAATAAAGTTTGTAAATAAAATATGAAACGTATAAAGTTGAAATGGCTCTTGATCATAATTATTCTTATAAATCATATGTATAAGCTTATGGTTTATTAAAACATTTTTTTGTTGGTAAAATAATGTACATATTTGAACAAAATATCCAATTGTTAACCAATAAGACAGTGTTTTGTCATTTTATTTATTCTTTAGAGATCATAAAACTGTAAAATTATATGTAATTTCGGAATTATAATCAAATTATTAATAATTAAATTTATTATTGAAAAACAGAACTTATAGTTCAATACAAAGCCTTATCATTGTGCAGATCATATTATTTCTAATTAACTTGTTACTACAACAATAAACATTCCTGTCAACTAAAAAAATTAGTAGACATTATAGTTGATTGTTTTATAATTAAATTTAAAATAAAATGTAATTAAAAACAAGGAAAATAAGAAGAATATCTAAAAATTTTAACCTTTTTTTTTAGAAAAAAAGAAAATTGAACGAATGAAAACTTACCTGGTTATTAGTCCAAAATATAATTGAAACAAATAACAGTAATATTAAGTTTATTATTTTGAGAAATTATAAGCAATTTTTAATTTTTGTTTCAAATTATTGACATATTTTGTATAAATCTAATAAAATAAAATCTAAGCACAGGTTTAAGTCTGGGCCTCACCTAAAATGTGGTTTAAGGTTTGGTTTTGCCAAACGTGGCTTTGTTTAGATTGGGAACTGTCTTTACTGGGATTCAGTATCTTTTCAATTTCATTGGCCATTCGTTTGCTCGAATCAATACAATCCATAGAACTGGCGATGTTGACAAGTCTTCGGGTCTGTCCAATGTCCTCCAGAGTAGACTCAATCATACAAATTAAAGTTTCTTTATTGCAAGTGAAGGGATCCAAACCCCACCCAAAGCCACACTCTTTAAGTCGACTTCTATTATCCAATTGATCCCCAAATAGGGGTAAAACTATCACTGGTTTGGCGTTAAGAAAACATTGAGTGATAGTGTTGTTGTCGCCACAAGTGATGACCAAATCAACCCTTTCTATCACTTCATTAAGTGGTATGTCTTCTGTGCCCCACATATTATCTGGTAATTCATACTGATTATGGAACTGACCTTTTGATACAATGAACTTATTTGTGGATTCGCCTAATCTTGTGGTCAATCTTTTCATGAGTACTAAAGAAGCGAACGGTCCCATTGATAGATAGATGAGTTTACCAGGCTTAGAGCGCAATGACTCAGGTATGACAAACTTTCTTGATGTATTTCTCTTCAGTAAGCAATTGATTTGCAACCAATTCTTTAGTTCCCAAGTATTGGATAACTTATAATCCAGTTCTTTAGGATAGACGTAAAAGTTGAGATAAGGCGAGTGCGGGTGAAATATAGTTAGGGGCAGATCCGGACAATCTTTAGACAAACACCAGTTATTAATTCGATTCTTGAGTTCAGCGAAAATCTGATTCCATTGCATTTTGAATGCTTTGAAATCATTTGGCTTTTGAATAGACAGACCTAAAAGACACAACAATTTATTGGAATATAAACGAAGGCATAAGCTTACCCGACCACCCTGGTGGTATTCTGTTGTCATTTCTGCACAGGTTAGGGCCACTAAAATTGAGCCAAACCCAAGGGATGCCACTATTAGTCAATGCCGGCGAACAGATCAGTGATTCAATTATGATGAGCTCAGGTCTTATCTTCTCAATGAGTTTTTGGTTGAATTCTTCACATTTTCTGACGAATTCAAATTTTTCGGTCATTACTTTAAGGCCGACATTTTTTATTTTGTCAATCGCTGATCCATTCAAACCATTCAACGACTCTTCCGAAAACTCATGTAGCGGTTGAATATCAAAGACTTCTTCGACATAACCAGAAGTTTTGTCAATAAGTTTGGCAGTTGTTTGGTCGATAGCGAAGACAATTGTAAAGCCTTTCTTCTGCAGAACATCAGCCAAACTCTGACACAACTCGATATTATCGCTTCCATTTAAAAGTGCAAAAATAATGGTTCGAAATCTTTTATTCTTTAGCGAATCCATGTCTTCGCCTTTGGCTTTTGCACTCATTCTTCAAGATATTACATGAAAAGTACAATAAGGATATAATAATTCAAATCGTGTTTTACCTAACCTTACAGAAAGTTTATTAAACAAATGAGACTTTTAGAAGAATTTGACTTATTTTATACAAGTTGTGAATTTGGAGGTGTGTTCTGGAGGTTCCTCAGCCTCATTATTAAAATATTAAAAAATTAAGAACAAATACGATTTGAATTTTATTTTGATTTTGTTTAAAAATAAACAAAACAATCTAGGACAAGAAAAGGAAAATTTTTACGCTCAAACTGCAATTTTTAATTGAGTTATTTGATTGATCTATAATCCAATTTATTGAAATTTCTTATCCTTAGTAAATATTAATCGTGGTTCTCTTATTTTTAAATAAATGTTGAATTTAAATTTGAATATAAATCAAATAACTCAAACATCCTTTCATCAAAACTCTGAGAATTTTAGTTCACTCTTAAATTTTTATTCGTTTTATTTATGGTGACCAGGAAATTTTAAATAGAGCTGGTGCATCTCATTTAAATAAAATGGCCTCATCAACTTTTAATGAATATAAACTTATTTCAAATTATTTAATTTATGAAATCTATAAGTTTATACTTTTGAAATGAGTAACGAAAGTTTATTTTTTTACATTTTGTTGACACTAATCTGCGTTAAATGATTGATTGTCAATAATTTACATCAGGGATAGCCAGGGTCTTAAAGCTAAAGGGGCTATAAAGGAAGGGCATTTTGCAAAGACGGTATTTTGTTCCTTATTTCTGCCTTAATTCAAATAAATTAACTTAATTTAGTTAAAATTGCATTTAATTCAGTGTAAATCCAGTTAAATCCTTAAAATTACTGAAAATGGCGAACAAAATTGCGGATGGCTGCCGTTCTTGGCCCTCTGGCAATTTTTGAAGCTGGGTTTTTCCTTGAATTTTTTTTCAATCCTCAGGGATGTATTTTAGCAAAATCTTGAACTCAGGTGGTATTCCTATGGTTATTCCTGATTTAAATAATAAGTAAGGTTACTTTTTTTTAATGAATACGCAATCATTTTCTATAATACAATCAAAATATAAATCATTTATTATTGTCGAGGAAATCATTAGATGACTAAAATTGGGCGGTCCTTATAGAGTGATAGAGTTGTGTGTTTTGTATAATTCAATGACAAGTTTTTATTAAACATAATATGTTTTTAATATGTTGTTTGAATGAAAAGTCGATTGAAACAATTCAATCAAAAGAGATTAGATTCAAATTTGCTATCGATTCCCAACATAATGCTGTAAACAATTGCATAGAAATGTGTTTTAAATGAGTCCAGTCAAAGAATTATTATGTAACTCAACCACTCTATGATATATAAGGACCGCCCAATTTTAGCCGTCTAATGATTCCCTCGACAATAACTGAGTTGATTTGTAAACTAAATTAATTTTTATTGCAAATCTTTAATTGAGGAAAAGTTTAAGCCAAAATATTTTAAGGTAATGAGTAACAAAACATCCTAGATTTGAAAACTTAGTATTCACTCTTCAACTGAAAACATTAGTTTTGAATATAAAATCATTATAAAACCGGAAACTGAAAATAAAACACGGATTCGTTAAATGTATTCAGATTTGGTCACTTTGCTATACTTAATACTTAATATAATCAAAAGCAATGTAACCGAATTTAAACAGTTCTTACTCAATAAAAGGGAATACATCTAATTCAGAGATGCCCAATCAAAATATTTCAAGGGGTAAGGGGGACGCAAACGATTTCTTAAAATGAGCTTATTTTCTTTGCTATTAAGCCTAAGTTAGCCTAATTATGCTTTAATTAGGCTATTCTGCAAGGCTATTTTAAAGACTAAATTCATTAAGATAAAGAACACAATGGCGGACTTTTAGCAGCAATTTGTAAAAATGTTTGATTTTTGGCCAACATTACTAAAAAAACTAAAATTACCGCGGGCAAATGGTTTTACGGGGGAAACGAAATACAACCCCTTATTGGCCACTTCTGATCTAATTTAACTCTCTCATTCTTGTATATTTATTGAAAATTTCCGTCCATTCCCTTTAAAACTGACGGTTTTCTAAATAACTTTTTTTTAAATAAAAATTGTTTGTTTACATTTTGCACTAAATATATAATAAATGATTTTTCATTAATCATTTTTAATTGGATTAAAGATTAGATTATTTATAAAAATATTGTTTTAATCGACACCAGTTGTCATTTCGTTTCAGACAAAAATTAACAAGCATTTAAAAAAGTGTTTAAACGATATATCATATAAATTAAAACTTTTCAGTAAATATCACATCTTGTTTATTCTATAAGAGGAAACAAAGTTGAAACATTTTTAACAAAATGTATAAGAAATGATTATCTTTAAAAAGATATTAATGTTTCGCTTAAGAATTTTAATATTTTATGTTTAAGACTATCATTGGTAACATATTCCTATCTCGGTCAAATTTCTATCATAGCATTATAATATGATATACACATTATTTTCCGTTTGAATATTTAAATTGCATAATCATCTTGGTCGAATTTTTAGGAAAATACCGAATTATATACTTGAAAACTTGAACATTAATCATTTATTTGGTCCTTATTTGAAGTTAAAAGTTTGAAAATATATATCTGATCTAGTCTTATCTATAATAACCATAATAATGTGGTCGACTCGGACTAACAAATTAAAACATTATTAATAAATGAGTATAAATTATTCAATTAATTATCAGTTTTATTTAATCCAATTCTTTATTTTGCTTAAATTGTAAAATCGATTCTAGTTTGAGGCAAATCTATCACTTCAATACTTGCCAATGTATCAAGGTAGTGAACACCAAATATACATTCTTTTCATTTTATAATATATTGATTTTATCTTAAAATCCAAACTACGTAACTGTAAAATATGCAGGCTAATATTTAAACTTATTTTTTGTTTCTGCCCGGATAATCAAATTGATAAGCTATCAGTTTGAGAAAATGCCAATTAAGGAATAATCTTATTTAAGTTTCTCATATAATAGTATTTTATAAAATTGTTCCCATTTTCATGAGGTAAGAATTTCCAAATTAAAAAGGTTGGGGATTGTTTTCTTGCTGATTCGATAAAATCAATCACATTTAAAGGGACCTCAATTCGATTATCTTATTTATTATTTTTCTACTATTTTTTACAAAATATTGATATTTTGTATAAATACTAAAAAATAAAATGAAATGTTAAATTAAATCAAAAAAATTTCTATGAAGTGATTGATTTAATCGAGCAATTAGTTACCAATGAAGAGAAGCAAAAGAAAATGTAGAATAAATTAGATAAGTTTTAAAAATTAAGCTAAATCTCTAATTAATTTTAAAGTTATTTTATTTGCATTTGTCTCACGTTTTTCTTCTTTTTCTATAAAAGTTTGATATTAATAATTATTATAATGATTTAAATTGTTTTCAAAACTCATTTAATTAATCCATTTGAAGCTCAAAAACCATTTATTTTTCATAAGATTTGTTGTGTTGAAAAATGGGTCAAAACATATTTTTTAAAATCAAATTAATGGACAAATAGTTTATATTTTTAATGTGATCGAGAAATTTGGTAAATATCTCTTTGGGAACGAAAGGCGGAGCTTTTGTTTTATAAAAACCGATACCCAAGAAGTTAGGGATATCTTCAGTAAAGAATATACCTGTTCATTAAATTCAATTAAATTAATTGCTAAAATTTATCACTTATCAAGTATTAAATAAATCTATTATTTCTAAATAATTTAATCAAGTTAAAAGTAATAAAATGATTTGGACACATCAATTTAGACGCGCGTTAAATTTTGACTAAATTAAATAGATTCATGGAAGTCATGTAATTGAAAACAATCTTGATTGAATTCAATTTAAACTAAACTATTTAATTAAATTCTTTTTAATTAATGTTGAATTCATTTGATTAAAATAACAAAATTCTTCATTTTTTATATTAATTTGAAATTTTAATTCGTCTCAAATTGGTTGTAATACAAGACTTTTATCATTTGATATTAAAACTGTCAAACAAAATGATCATAGATTCTCAAGTTTTCATATAGAATTCAAAACACCTTGTCTAATTTATTGTTCCTCACTAGAAAAGCTTAAACCCTAAAACTTTTCGAACAAATATTCTGTTACTTATTTTTATAAACAATGTCCACTGGTTAGTTTTCTTTAAGATATAATTAGCAAAGCCATGCTTTTCATTTTTATTAAATGTCTGCTCATATCGTATGATATGTTATGTATGAATATTTAATATGTCAAGTCTTTTGGGCTAAAATAATGCTCTTTTAAAAGAAAACTATTAGAAAAGTTGAGAATCTATGGAAATAACAAATTTTCAACTAATATTAAACTCATTCGATTCATGTATTTTTCCTAATTATAAAAATAAATAATTGTTTTGATTTAGTTTTAGTAAAGAAAGAAATGATTGCATTGATTGTCTTGAGTTCAGTGATCGGTAAGTCTGTCATTAATAGAGAACTTCCAAAAAGTATTGGTTTCATAGGTATTATTGAGTGCTATTCGAGTCACGCAAGGATTGGAAACTACAGTCAATACATACCTGACTATAATCTGTGCGGACTTTCGAGAGACTGGTTTCAAAAACCGGACAAATGCTTCAAATATCACCAGAATATGTTCGCACCAATGATGTATACTAGGAATGCCTTGAATGGGGAGGCTCCCTGGGTGGCACACGTTCAAATCTTTAATAACTTACCTAATAACAAGTATGCCATAAGAGACGCAAAGCTCATAATTGATACTTGAACTTAAAATTCAATGAGTCTAGCAAAATGAATTGGTGCACAGGGTCACTGATTAGCAGCCAGTGGGTGGTAACGGCCGCACATTGTTTTGCACAGTAATTTGAAGATAGAATGTATTTGATCCAGAACCTAAATATTCTATTAATACTAGTAATGCTGTTTTGGTCAAAATCCGGTTCGGCACACACTATATGACAGGCAATGTATTTCTTACAGATCCACCCCTCAAACACCCTCTCTATCAAAATGGTGCCACATATGACATAGCACTGGTCAAATTGAAGAAGCCTGTCCAAATGAACAAAACTAAATACTATTATGAGGTGAACACAATATGTTTGCCGACAAACAACATCTCACTTCCAAAGGGAAGGAGTGATTATACATTTGTCAGTGGTTGGGGTGTCGGCCACAATAACCGGCTGCAAATCGCTGGTCAGATCCTATACGACACGACATACCATAATCGCACTTATTTCATACAACGGGCCATACAAACGGATGCCCTCGTCTGTGCGGTAGACATACCATTCCATTCAATACCATTATTTTTAAATTAATTTTCCTAATGAAAGGGCGATTCAGGCAGTCCTGTCTGGTCATATATTATGGGCAGAGCTGTGCTCATAGGGGTTCTCAAGGGTGGCGCTAAGGCTAATGAGTGTTCGAATTACTCTTATGGAGTATATGTCCCTAAATTCGTCGATTGGATCCTCAAAAACATTAAATCCTGACTTCATTGAAGCCATCCATTGATTGAAAATAACTGCAAATGTTTAACAAAAATTAACATTAATTTCATTGAACTTTACATTCAATTGGAAACACAAATACTTTTCTACAATATATGAAAATGTAATTAAAAAAATCAAATAATACTAAAAGTAATGACTTAAAAGATAAGACAAACTATAAAATTATGAAAAAATTTGTTGTAAACTATGGAAAAATTGAGTTTAAAAATCAATGGGATTTCTTGTCATCTTTCTTTGGGAGATTTGCTTTCAGATATCTGTCGATTTCAGTCACCTTTCCCTTCATCTGTCGGATTGATTGTCTCTGAAACTCAGTCTCTTTACTCAGAGATTGAATGCGTTCCCATTGGAGGGTGGAAATAGTGTCGGAGTCCTGTTTATTCTGGAATTCTTCAAACGTTTCAGAGGCCAGGAGTCGGAAATAGTTGTACTCGTCATCGGCCAGGACTCGGGTCTGAGGTCGGGCCGCATAAACAGTGAATAGTGTGAAGTCTGAGACTTTCTGAATGAGAAAAACAAATTTAAATGAGTTTTAAGAATAAGTTGTGAACCACTGAATGCTCACAAAAGTAGGTTTTTTAAGAGCCTTTTGTTTCAAATCTTTTAATGAATAGTAGAGCCATTCGCCGGTCAGAAACCCATAATAGAAGATATTGAGGGGCGGCGGCAGCGGTCCTCTGCTAACAAAGTCCAAGACCAGTCCGTAGCGCTGGAATTTCCAAATAGCGTCGGTGTCAGCGGTCAAAGTGGAGGCACTGGAGGCGAACAAAGCGAACAGAAGTGTCAACAGAATCAATTTCAACATAATGAAGTAAGCGATCATAAACACGTAGGGCCAGAAGCCGGTCACCCGACACCCCTGATCGTAGTATATGCTGGCAGAACAATCGGCCTTCTCACCCGTCGTATTGACAGTATGTCTCATCGTCTCACAGTTCGGATCCACTAAAGGGACGAACAATCTTTTAGAATAAATTAAAGGAACGCCAAAAATGATTGAATACCTATTAACTCGTCGGCCGGTGTTAGGAACAGAGAGAAGAAGGCCCTGTGGAATGCCCTTCGGAAGAGCTCACCATTAAGATCCTGATCCGGATAAAGAATAGCCTGAAGGATGACACCGAAGCTGATCATCACCAGAATGGAGAGTCGGATGAAGTTCAAGAAGTCTACCATAAGCATAATCTTAAGTCTGTAGAGGAGTGGCCCCAAAGTGGCCGAAATTGGCAAAAACTTAGACAACAGGGCGTGAAAGGCCTGCATTAAAGCCAAAGACATAATGACTTTCTCCTGATATGCGCTCAAGAGGGGTTCTTCGGGTCTTTTTCCCAGTCCACTCCTGTTATCATACACTATCTTTTCGATGACTCGACTAAACGAGAAGAGCACAAAAAATGTCGATTTCAATACTACCTCAAACAAACGCCAAGGGATCGACACATTCGAATTGGTATAATTCAAGATATAAGTCTGTCGGAGGTCGTCCACTATGAGAAGACCCGTCCAAATGGCGATAATCAGATCCAAGTAGTAGTTTCCACATCTGGGGTACAGAAGAGCGACACAGAATATTCCCAAATAAAATGTGTAGAAGAATTGAAAGTTCCAGAACTTAGTGATGGGCGCCGTCCATACTTCATACATGACTGTCCAAACGGGAGGGCTGGATGTGGTGATGGTCTTAGTTGGTTTATTAACGGTATTATCGTCTGATCGCATCAGATTGGGTTTCTTCTGTTCTTCCTCTTTAGGTTTGCTCTCATCGAAAGAAGAACTGGGAGAAGAATCAATAGAAGAGCTGAGAGAAGGCTTGCCATCCTCACCGGCCAGTTCACTCTGCTTATCCTTAACCTTCTCTTTGGAAACATTTGTCTTACTCCCAGTTTTATGGACAGAAATGTCGGTTGTTAACAGATCTTTACTGTCTTTCTTCTTATGTTCGCCCTCCTCGTCCTCGTCGTCGACATCTTCTTCACTGACAGTAAGTGGAACATTAGTGACTCGAATCCACCAAAAGGAGGGAAACACCAGATATGTGGACATCAATAGCTTTATGAGTGTTGGCAAACGAATCCATTGTTGGCGAAGTTCTTTGACCGCAATATTTCCAGAAAACTTATTTGTTAGCCATCTCTGACAGGACGGGTGTGAGAAGAATTCCCGGAAACGACCAAAAGCGGCCAAATCGACGGCAGTTTTAAAATTCCAATCTTTTGGGGCCTCATTCAAGACGTTTTCGCTGCGAACGGCCGACTCTTTGTAACATTTGTCCAAAACTTTCAGAGCGAAGATCACAAATTGCTTCGACTCTGTTTTCAACTCATCGTTAAGACTCTGTTCGGAGACATACCAGGAAAGCCTTTCGTAAGACATGGCTATAACAAGAGCTAAACTGATTGGTCGGTCTGAATGTCGCCAAAGAATGCGAACCAAACGCTTTCTGAAGTGAAGAATACCCCACAAGACTATGATCTCAAGTGATTTGCGTTCGGCCTCTCGTTCAGAGTCCGGATATTGTCCGGTGACAAAGTAGTTGAGCTCAGCCTCGTCGAAGAAACCGGAGTTTCCAGTGCAGGCCTCCACCAACCAATTCAGTTCGCGATCAATAAACCTTTGGCTCTGTTTCTTGTCTTGAGTTCGGCCCAGTATTCCCTCCCAACACACGGTAGAGAAGAATTCGTGGGAATGTATTTTACGGAACATTCGTTTGATTCGTTTCGGTGTTAAGAAAGTTCTTAAACGGAATTTGTTGCCCAAAAAGAGGTCAATAAAATCGCAGCGATTTTTGCGGATCAGCGCCTCTTCGAACAGTGCCTTCTCCTCGTTCAACATAAATGTCGGGTCTTTAGTCAGCACTTCCTTCTTAGCCACTTCAGGACAGTTCCAGTCGACGCACAGATTCAAATCTCGTTTAATTTCGGCATTGATTTTGGAAGAAGTTACTGATCCGATCTGTAAGATGTCTGCCGCTGTCTGTTGACTCTTGAAGAGCGCCGACAACAGAACTTCGGTCATGTTCTCCAAGTTGCAGGTATAGGTGTC
Organism: Euzetes globulus; assembly: GCA_034695525.1. Lineage (NCBI taxonomy): Eukaryota > Metazoa > Arthropoda > Arachnida > Sarcoptiformes > Euzetidae > Euzetes > Euzetes globulus. The sequence goes on from JAQIWP010000154.1 coordinate 28,064, forward strand.
GTATATATTGATGACAGTCATGAACATCTGTCCTTCCCTGGACCGACTTACTTGGACGCACTCCAGTACTACGTCTCGGAAGTCATAGACGAGCTCTAAACTGGTCCGGTATTGAGGGAACATAGTATTGATTCTATGCATCAGCTCAGGCTTCAAATGCAAGTCAACGAACTCCATGTCCCAAAAGTCGAGAGACCTGTCACTCATCTCCAATTCGACGAATCCCAATAAGTCAGCCAAACCGCCCGTCCCTTTCAGGACGACAATTGGAAGTTGATTCTTGATTTGCTGCAATACGAGTCGGGCACAACCATAACCGCCTCTGATCACCAACGAGACGACTGGTATTTCATTAGTTTCTATGGATGAGGATTCGTTGGTCGGAACGCCAGCACTAATGGCTAAACATTTAAAATAAATGATTAAAATGAAGAATAGCTAAAAACTGAGTTTACCCTCATTTTCACTGAATGATAAGAATTTGGTCAAATTCTCCAGAAAAGTGTTGACTCCGTTTTTGTCATCGCTTTTGTCTTTGATTATTATATAATGCGACAGATTTTGGTTCAATCGGTACTTATTGTCGCCGTGACTGCCGTCCGTCGGGATCTCCACTTTCAACTGAAAAACAAGTCATTTTAGGGGCTGAGCAACAGTTTTGTGGACAAACCCATGAATACCTCATCACTTGATGTGATGGTCGTCAAGTACTTAACCATATCTTCGTCGGCGACACCAATGAAATTGAATTTAGAAAAGGGTTTCTCTCTATTCGTTGTTCTTTTATATTTGGTTTCAGCGATATATTCAGAAACGGCATCCCCTATGACAGAGGTCGGCCCCATATCGATGCCGTTCGCAATTAACCACATATTTGTGTTTTCGGCCGCCTTTCAGACCAAACAAATCAAATGTTTGAATAATTGGCTGAAAATTGAGTGAAAGGATGGCTTACTTTCATTAGTCCTTTTTGTAAGCTTTTGATCTGCTTTTGATTCATCCAATTATGAATTGAGCCGATGTTCGATATCATCACCACAACAATCCGAGGACTACTCAGTTTCCAGTCTTTGATGAGCACCTCTTTGACCAGATTTTTGATTTTGATGTCGTAAAGGCATCTGACCGTCGGTTTGACCTAACATTCAAATGAGTTGATTGCCAACAGAAGAGTGGTTGACATACCGGATGGGATTCCGTTTCTTTGTAACAAAGTGTAGTGATTTGTAGTATCGAAGGACAGCGAACCATAAGTTCTTTGATCTCTTCTTTTCGCTTCTCCTCCAATATGGACTTCTCTCCGGAGGGAGGGTTTGGAGTGACTGTTGTCTGGACTTCTTTTTCCATTGTGTCACTCAATGGTCAAAACTACATCAAAGTCTGTCCACTAATCAATTGGAAAGCACTTAATCTCAACTGACATTTGATTGCAATTATTGACAAAACAGTTGACAATCGATTGATTCGAATGGGCTTTGAATTAGAGATAAACAGGGAATGAGTCGAAAGGCGCCAAACATTCTGTTTATGGATTTACACGCATAAAACGTTACCCAAAATCACCGATCAGTGATTTGACCTCAATTCGGGTCTTATTCCAAGAGTTTCTTATCTAGCAAATCATTAATTATGAGTCATAATTTATGACCATTTACCCATACCATACCCAACTCCTACTTACTCTATCCTTATCATGAAAACACCTTTGTACCATGACAATTTATTTCATAAAGAAGGCAAAATTAAAATTCTGATTTATTAAAATATCATTTGTTTGAGCTTGTAGACATGATTGGAAAATTTAAAAATTCTAATTAAACCATCTTGATAATTAATTAAAGATAATTAAAGACATATTAAACAGTTATGCGGTTATTATTGTTCAGACAATAATATGGAATATTCTTAAGCAATGAAACCAAATTTGAATACAATATCGAATAAATAACATAATAACAAATAATTGTAATCTTAATCCTTTGATAATTGAGACTTTAAATAAACTTTAAATATGTTTTGTCTGGTATATATAATTTCAAAGAAACTTTTAATTTGATGCCAAGCTAAGTCTTAATTATAAAATATTCTTTGTTTTTCTCCAACGTTGGCTTCAACTCATTATATTAATTAAATACAAATTAAGACCTCAAACAATATAATAAATAATTTCCTATTTGTAAAAACAATGTTTTCTTTGATTATCTTGAGTTCAGTGATCAGTAAGTCTGTCATTAATAGAGAACTACCAAAAAATATTTCTTTAATAGGTATTATAGAGTGCTATGAGACTCACGCAAGGATTGGAAACTACAGTCAATACATACCTGACTATAATCTGTGCGGAATTTCGAGGAATTCATTTCAAAAATCTGAAAAATGCTTCCAATATCACCAGAATTTGTTGCCACCGATTACCAATGCAAGGGAAGCCCTTAATAGTGAAGCACCCTGGACTGTGTTTATTGAAATAATCCTGGACACAAGTTGGTACACAATTTGGGAATATGAGTACTGAAAAGATCTCAAATAAAGTTTAGAACAGGGGTCATCAAGAAGGACCAACGTACTTGCCCCTAGACCAACAATATTGAGATTTGGACACCCTAGCAAATGAAACGAGCAACAAATGTTTGGGAAAATTTAAGAAATTTTGTTAAAAATTTGGGAATACTTGGTATTGGCGGCAAAATTTCCGTCAATTTTGCAAATGGTGGCTGAAATATCGGCCATTTTGTTCTTAATTTTAAGGGATTTAGCCTTCAAATTTGCAAAATAAACCAATTAAGCTAATTTACGTTCAAAATGGCCCACTCTAGACAGAAAATTTTGAGATTTGACCCATCCTCCCCCGGTGACCCCTGGTTTAGAAGTTAATTACATTTCCAAATTATTTGACATTGACAAGTCTGGAGAATAGCTGCACAGGAACTCTGATTGCGCCACAATGGGTGCTGACAACCGCCCACTGTTTTAATCCGTAATTGCAATATATCTTTGATTCTGTGGAGTTTTACTTTCAATAATACATTCTTAGATTTAAAGGTAAAGAACCTGAAGTGAAAATATGGTTCGGAACAGAATATAAGAAAGGCAAGTCTATCATCTCATCCAATAAAAATATCATTCATCCGTTCTACGCCCATGATTCGGATAAAGAGTATGATGTAGCGCTTATTCTACTGAGTGATCTTGTTCAAATCGAGAATAAAGAAGAAGATTACAAAATAAATACTATTTGTTTGCCGCAGAAGAATATGACAATAGTCAAAGAAGAGCTCTCTTTCATCAGTGGTTGGGGTATTGGACACAATGATCGCTTGCAAATTGCTGTCAGTATTATTATCGAATCGAATGGCAAGGTCCTTTTCAAGCATAGGGCTTTGAAAGAAGACGTGACCATATGTCGGGTAATCTATTGCTTTCAATCATTCCTTATAACTGATTTAAATTTCTATTTTAATATAAAAGGGCGATTCGGGAAGTCCTGTTTGGCAGTATCATAATGGAAGAGCAGTGCTCATAGGGATTCAGAAAAAAGTGACAGGAGCAATTGGAAATTGTGCGATCATCTCGTACAGCGTATATTTGCCAAAAGTTGTCGATTGGATCATTGATCACATTAAACAATAATTCAAATAATTTAATTAAATATTTAAATTTAATTTGATTGCATTTTTAAAATTTTTATTAAACAACTTGATAGTTTTATCAAGTGCTGAAATGAAAATAATTCAATAGAAAAAGTCTCAAAATGGAAATTGATTTTCAATTTGCATTTGGTATTGAAGAGGGTAGGTTTTAATTTACTGAATTTTGTGGATTATCATTATATGTCTTGATTCTTAATTAAATCTTCTTTTAAACATCTTGCAAACGTTTAAGTAAACGACAGGTTGAAATGACAGTAAATTCAATCCGATTACTATAATAATGATTGCAAGAAAAAATTTTATTTTTTTCTAAAACATTCCAAATTTTTCCTGGAGTCTTATAGGGACGCGTTTATATGTACTATTAAATAGGGTAATAATTTTAGGTTATTATGGATAAAATGATTAACATTTTACAGAATGTAGTCTAGAAAATTATTTGTATCACATTAAACAATCAAAATTTTTTAACATTATTTAAGAAAAATGGTATTGTGTTTCAGTTTTTAAGGTTCAACGTAGACAATCAAGCAAATAATTATGATGAAGCCTGCAATTAAAATAAAATTAACTAAAATAAAATTCGATTTTTATTAGAATTGACAAATTTATTGCAAAACAAAATTTTATCTAATGTTTTCCATGATATTTCACTGGTATTTTGACTTTTCTGATGGCATTCCTATTTGAATATAAAAGAAATCAGTCTGAATTGAACAAGAAATTACAATTGAATGGAATGACTGACCTGTAACTGCCAGGAAAATTCTTTGGCGTTTCACGAAACAAATGGAGTTCGTAAATGGGATGCTCTGTGAGCAAGTCTTTCCCTGAATACCCTGGTTGTTTATTCTCTTTGACTATAGGTCGGTTCCGGGTGGATAACAAAATAGGATTGCCAGGGTTGGGTCGACCCATTGAGGTTATAGACTCGGATGGCTCCATTAAATCGTCCGAAGGGTAAGAATTATAGCTTTGTTTCATATTATGTATATTATGTACTTTCGAATACATATCCTGTTCACTAAAATATAAACAAAAAGTCTTTACATACACATGTATTTGACTCTATTTTAGATTAATTAAAATCCATTAGTTTTTATCAAAACTAATTCCAGAAGAGATTTGAAGCAGAGCGGTTTAACTCTTAAAATAACCCTGAAAATAGCTTGATAGTTACCATGGCTATAACTGATAGTTTTCTAATGACTATGAATTATTTATTAATTTTATAGGGAAAAAACAATTTTTTAATTAAAGTAATCTAAAATTTTATGGAAATTATGTGCCATAAATAATAAATCACTCTATTATTCTATTGTTAGTTAAAAAACAGTTGATAAAGATGAAAAAGTGGGTGGTCTAACATTACAAGTTAAAGTAGAAAGTATTTCTTAGTATTTCTTAGTATTTCTTAGTTTAAGCTAATTTATAAATAATTGTTGGGAAAAGTTGTCAAAACTTACGGCTCATTAAAGTCCAACATTTTTTGTGAATCCATTTCTTTCATTATATTGACTGTAAATTTAGGTTTAGGTAAAGTGGGAAGCATGAATTTTTCAGGTATTTCTAAGGGTAGTTTCAATTGCGGAAGCTGTGGTTCCATTTCTTTGATAAAATTCACTGTTAGTTTAGGTTTACTCGGTAGCTTGAACTCGGGAAACATAAATTGTTTCTGAACTGTCATGTCTGGCATTTCGGGCAACTTGGTGATGATCATATTCTGTTCTTTTTTCATCTTCTCTTTGAGGTCATTTAAAAGTAAGAGCACTTCTGCCGCTGTCACAAACGGCTCAACAATATCGTTGGCTAATCCTAGCAATTGCAATATGGGCTTCTCCCTTACCCTTTGAATCAATTTGCTTGGTAGACTACCCACTTCAAATAAAAGTTTCAATAATTCTAGCTTGGACATGCCATCCTTGGAGTTCACTGACGGCAGAGTTATTAAAATTTGTATCACAAACAACAGCACAAAACAATTAAAAAAATAACCAAATGATCGCATTTTTATCACAAATGATTTGCAACAAAACTTTGATTAAATGTCGAAATGGTTTGAGTTGGTATAAGTTGTTGTCTTCAATTACCAGATCAGTTAGAATTAGGAAAAAGTTAAAACAATTTTTAGCACATAATTTGATGAATACATAACTTCTGATTTGAATCACTAATCGAATGATAATTTAAAAGTTTTATTAAAAATTAATCGATTTTAAAACAGATATTCCAGAAAAGTTGCCTTTCAATCAATTTTAATGAATGTATAAAACTATTCAAACCAATGATAGCATTAACTTTGCTGATCAACCGGGAGAAAGTTTTTTTCACCGATTATTTACACTTGCATTTGATTGAACTGTTTCAAAACAAATTTAGACATTTATTAATTGGTGTGAAACTACACTAAATTTAAAGAAAATAATTAATTAATTATGCATTCAATTCATAGCCGGAAATATTGGCAAAAATTACTTAAAATATTAATCGAAAACAAATTAAATGGAAATTCACTTATTTTGAGCGAAAAAATACTTTTGAAAACTTCATTTGAAAAATAGTTAACTTTTTGGTCCAATTTCAAGCGAGACGTGTTCACTAAGAAAATTAAAACCGAAATAATCGGACAACTTTTCAGTTATGAGCTGAACAAATAAAAGTTAAACAAAAACAATTTAAAGCTATTTATTCTTCGATAAAAATCGCCAAAATGTATGAGAAGGCAGTGGGAAAAGTTGTTCTTTGATTTGACTCGACTTTTCAGAAAAAGGACTCTGTTTTGAATCGAATGAGTGGAAAGTCAGATAAGAAATCATTTTTTCACTTAACTATAAAGTGCGAGGAAATGTAAGTAACTTTCCTCAAAAGACTGATAAACATGATAGGGCTATAAATAATACATTGCAACAGAGTCTATTCAACAGATTGTGCTTTAGTTTGGTAAGATACTAGCCCAGGGCTTGAGCCAAAACAAGTTACAGGTACCGTTAAAACTATTTTTCACCACAGCTGTTTTTTCAGTTAAGGAGAAGGTATCCAAAAATAGAAGAGTTGTTTCTAATTCTATGTCACACATGAGGTCCACAACAACTTTCGCACTGAACTCAAAAAGGAATTTAATTTCAGTCAAAAAACTTTTTAATAACACTTATGATGTAAATATCAATCAATAGTTTGATTGAATTTTATAAAAAATTGTGAATCTGTTGAAAACTAATTTTTTTCACCAGTTCAATTTTCTCTAAATTATTTTAAACTACTGTCAGAGACGATTAAGTTGTTATGCAATGTTATAAAGTTACTCGACTTTATTCATTATCTAGTTCAATTCTTCTGAAAGTTGTTGAGATTCTACCCACTCAATGTGGTCGCCACATGACATGAGATGTCTTTCTTTGCTGTGCATTATGCATAACATATAATGCACAGCATAGACCATACAATGGCATAGAATGGACAGACAAACAAAGCAATGATACGTTACTAACGATATTCAACATTAAGTAGAATGAAAAAAATGCACAAGGTGCATACTTTATTATTAGATGCATAATTTATTCTCTTTTCTTTATAAACTTCAAGATTGTAATAACACGAGTACTTTGACCTTGGTTATTGTTATATAAACTAGCACAAGCTTTGAAAAACAGTAATTATTGATATCGCCATAATAGGAATGATAATATATTTAATAAGTAGATTTGAATTAAGATCAATTTATCATTTTAATTGAACAACAAAAATAAATAAAAAATGTCGGTTATCTCTCCCTTTCAAATAAAAAGTTCATTTAACTTTTTTCCAATTAATTGATTCAATATTAGTGTCTATTAATAGCTGATATATAACCGCAAGAAGATTGTTGTTGAACTCGATTACCACAAAAGAAATGAGACAGATTGATTTCAAATGCAAATCAATAATCGATTTTATGAATTGAACTCTGAAAGGATCATTAATTTAATGCACTTTCGTTTAAAAAATTGTTAAAAACTTGAAACCAAAGGATTATTTTACAACCTATGCTTTGATTAGATTTTTATTCTTAAACTTAAGGGTTAAATGAAATAAAAAAATTACCGCAAAAACTAGAGAATTGTTTTCAATTCTTTTTAAAAATTCAGTGAATTGTGTGGCTTTTGGCACAGACTGAGCTCTGTTTAAAAATAAAGCATCGAAAATGGTTTGAGCGCATAGAGTGAATTCACTGGTGCGATGTCGGTATCTCGCATATTCTCTGATTGTCTAAAGTTTAACCTAGTAGCCATTTAGTAGATCTTGATTTTGTTTTTTATTTTTCTCAGGAGACTATTTGTTCTATCAATAAAATAATTCAATATTTAGGTCGAATAAAGACTACACTCCGTTTGGCCGAATCTCAAATAGCCGAATCCAAGTTGGCCGAAAATCATAATATAAAGTAATGTAGAAGGGAACATTCAGTTTCATTTTATGTAATATAAAATAGAGCTAATAGATATAAAACAAATTTTTAAGATAATTTAAATATTTATACACATTAAGGAAATATACTTTAATGAATTGATCAATTAAAAGAGGAGTTATAAATTCATTTTTAAATAATTCTTTTTAGATTGTGAATCGACGCTCTAATTCTCTATACAGTTAAGTTCAATTGGCTCAATTGTAATTCTCCGAACTAATATTTTGTTCAAAAGACATTCTCTTGTGTTCAACTGCTTTTCTCCATTTAATGAAAGCTTTAAATTTGTTTGAAACATTTTA
>JAQIWP010000155.1:0-36380 GCA_034695525.1 Euzetes globulus
TAGGGGCAAAGTCAAGATTCAGGGATGTCAGGGATGACACCACTAACTATGCTCATCAAACTCTCTCTCTCTCTCTCTCTCTCTCTCTCTCTCTCTCTCTCTCCCTCTTTCTCTCTCTCTCTCCCTCTCTCAATGGTTATATCAAGATGGATTCATAGATTGTTTGAAGACGACTTGTCATAAACTTGTCATTTGCCTACAACTTAGTGTCATATCTGCAGTACTTCTTTATACAATAAAATATAAAATCTATAAATTTATTGGAAAAATGTCAAAATATATTGAATTCAATTTAATTAAAAATTCGTTTTAGAGAAAAATGATTAAAAATTGATTAAAATTATTTTCAAAAAATAAATCACTTTATAATACAGTCTATTGTTTTGATGAGAAATTCAGACTAAAGAGGATTGCATTTAACTCCAGACGTCGGCCGAATATCTTCGTTGCGATTCCATTCTCTTGAGATAACTTTCGGCTTCAGATTTAGTTTTGTTACCCTCGGTCATAATCGTTTCGATGATAATGTCCTTCACTTCTCGCGCCATATTCCGAGCATCACTTTAATTGCAAAACAATACAATTATAAACATTTCAAAGATATTAGTCATATGAGAGGCAATACCCGCAGACATAGATGTGTCCGTTCTGTTCGCCAATTATATTCCAGATTTCTTTCATGTTGTCCTTCAAGAGATGAGTGACATATATTTTGTTTGGCTGATCCCTCGAGAAAGCTGTATATAGTTTTGTCAAAGTCTTGTTTTCTACATATTGGTTGAGCTCTTCTTCATAGAGGAAATCTTCGGACTTCTTTCTGCAGCCAAAATACAAAATAGTGTCTCCGACGGGTTTGTCGCTTTGCTTCAGTTGCCATCGCTCTTGAATGAAGCCTCTAAATGGAGCGTAACCAGTTCCTGGACCAATCATTATAACGGGTGTCTGAGGCTTTGCCGGCAGTCGGAACTGCGACCGACGTATAAAAACAGGAACTACCACTTTGTGGCCATTGTTAGCAGGTAGCTTCTCTTTTAGCCAATTAGTTGCCACTCCCTTATTAACCCTATTTATCGGAGTGTCGTATTCGACCACTACTGCAGTCAAATGAACGGAATCGGGATATAGTTTTGGCGAAGAAGATATTGAGTAATATCTGGGCTGAAGTCGTGGCAACAATTCAAGCAAATGGTCCAGAGCAGGCTTTACTGATGGCAAGTCCTCCAACACGTGAACAATACTTCGACAGCTCTTCACAATCCAATCAGAATAAAGATGTTTTCCCTCTTCAGTTGAAGAACTTATTGTTTTCAGGAAAGCCTTATGTTCTTCATTAGTGGTATATTCGGAAAGTTCTTTCAACACATGAGTTCGCGGAGTACTCGTAATATCGGTATAGAACTGGAGAGCGGTTCGATAGGAAGTTGGACAGGGGAATGGGTGCTTCTTAGAACTGTCTTCATCTAAATTCTTCAAAGTTATCACTTCATCCAAATTGGTTTCGAGTAAAGAACCGATTTTTTGAACTAAATTCGTGGCATTCATGGGGTAGACGGCTACGTGATCGCCAGCTTCGTACCGGAGCTTTGATTCAGTCAGATTCAACTCAATGTGCAGACAAGAACGCGACCCCTTATAGAGCTCCCTATTGACCAACACATTGGCCAAAAAGGGATTTTTTGCGTCAAATGGTCTGAAAAAAATAATTAATTTACAATCCATTCAATTATAATAAAATTGATAGAATTTACGGCTTTTGTGCAATAAATGAGTTGAGTCGCGCCACTTCTCCCCTGAACACCTTATCTTCAGGTAAGTCGTCGTGAGTTATCAATTGGTATTGCCTGGAACTGACTTCTTCCCCGGTCTGCAAATCGAATTGTTCACAAACAGAAGACCAGAACTTTTCTTTCCAAGTAATGAAATCCTCTTCAATGCTTAAGATTCAGTCAATTAATAAATATATATATATGTAAACAGTAATAAAAATACTTTGCGTCGTCGTCTCCCATTCCGAGTTCATAGACACGAGTGGCTCCGAGCTCTTCAAGTCGTACATCGAGGTATTTGCCCATTTTGTTGTAGTGCTCATAAGTTTTGTTTCCTAAGGCGAAGACGGCATACTTTATGGCCGTCAGATCTGAGCCTCCATTTTGTAACCATTCATAGAATTCCTGAGCATTGTCTGTGGGGTCGCCCTCTCCGTATGTGGCCATACAAAATATCGCCAAAGCATTTTCTATTTCGGATAACTTTGAAAGTTCCTCCATATCACACTCCTCGGGGTCGGCCACCATTGCTTTCATGCCATAACGTGTCGCCTCCTTTGCCAGACGGGCAGCAAATTCTTCTGCAGTTCCAGTTTGAGAGCCATAGAAGACAACCACATTTCTGCCCTGATTTCAATTGTATATAAATATTTAAATACAGACAAAAGAGTGACAAAAACAATAACTTACACCGGATTTCATTTTACTTATAAATCCCGTTTCTGACTGACTTCTGGTCAGAGTTGGCCTAAAATACAGCAATCGATTAGAAACTCAAAATATTATTCAATTATTACTCACTCTATTGAAAATGTTTTGATGGAAGAGGTGTCGAAATCAGACTTTTTATTCTTATTCCTCATAAAAAGCCAATAATAAGAACCCAAACCAACCAGACTTAAGACTATTAAATAGTCAACAAAACTTAAATAAGACGACGGAATCTCTTCTATTGCTTCCATTGCATCCATATTTTGATTTTCAGCCAAACACTAATCTATAAAATAATAATGAATTTAATAGCGATTCTAAAATTCGTTTAATTAGATTGACTTTTATATATATTCTCAAATTTTAAAAGAATGGTTCTTGTTACTTATATCTAAAAGTATCAGCTGAGACAGGATTTCTAGTATGAAGTCATCTTCAGGTATAATGAATGATAAATATGATAATTAATATTCGAGATTATTAATGACGTTATCGGTTGTCTTGAAGTGATCTCGATGAAAGTGTTCACTCAATCCACTGTTTGTGAGAGGATTTTGAAATTTTTCAAAACAATAGATCAAAATATAACTGAGTGTTGACTAGAAATTCAATTTATCTCTTAAATCGAATCTTTGTTTTGTATCGACAATAAAGTTTGCAAAAATCTATTAACAATTTTAAAAAACAATAAAATCTAAAATAAATTTGAACAAAGAAAAATAAAGTTATAAAAGTGGATAGATTTGAAATAGAGCATAAAATCCAGAAACAAAACCGATATGCAGTCAACGCATATAAGACTCAATTTAGTTTAAGACATCTTGCATGAGATCCTGTTATCACCGGTCCATTTTCACAATTGATAAACACCAATTAGTGCAAACTATCTTATCATACTATTTCGTAATTTCTCAAATAAAGACAAGGTTAATTTATTAATTTCAAGTGCAAAAAACGTGGAGATTAATTGTAGCTGGGTTAGTAGCGCACAAGACGTAAATTGGACAAAAATCCGGTGAAATAAAATGCATCTATTTGAAAATATTTTCAGTTAAGACAAAGAAAATCATTTAGTTTGGAACTTATTTGTTCTTTCAAATAATCATAAGTTTAGTTGTGGGTTAAGCTTAAAATAATTGTATTAGAAGTTGACATTTATTTAATCGACTGATTTACCTCGTAGTTTGGTTTGTCTCACTTAATCATAAAACTGAACGGAAATAAATCGTTTAATTAATTATTTCCTTTAAAATAAATTAGTTTTCGAAATATTCATAACTCAAAGGATATAAAAATTTAGTCTATTTTAAGTGAACCACGAAATTGAGGGACAAATAAAGAGACAAAGTCTAACCGAAATCAATAATATTATCAGTTTTTAAACACTAATAAAGCTTTGTATGAGTAGAGAGAAATAGATATAAAATATTACCGCAAATGAAAATGGCCTTGAATTCTAATCAAACGATCATTTGATGAAAAACTAGTACTCCTAGTACCTTTCATGGACACTCTTTCATAATTATCTTCAAAATGAATGACTAAATTGCCTTTCATTCAATATATCTATTGTTTAACATTCAAATCAATAGAATTAAGTAATAATCAAATATATCCTCAAATATTTGCTAGTTTCAATAGGAATTAAATTTTACTTGAAAAAAAATTCAATAAGTTTTATGAAAGGCTCAAAATTGCAATTAAAAGCAGATTACACTTCAAATGAGGAAAATTACACTCAAAATAATTATTGCTTTAAAGTAGTCTTAATTATTGACAACTCATTTAAAATAATAGAAACTCAATTGAAATAATTTCTCAAATCATATAATGATTGGCAACTTTTCGAAAACAAACATTTAGTAAACAATTACTTAAAACAAATAGTTTTATTAAAAGTTCTTATGTTTACTCACCAAAAAACCAAATGTGGTAGAAATGTGCTAGAAATGTACTAGTTTATTCTAATGCTCAAATTTACTTAAATTTATAGTCAATTATTAAAACATCTTATGATTGAAAATTTTGAAATAAATCGAAAAAATATTACTTTTAAGCTGAAGTGAAACCACCAATAAATTAGATTAAAGTGAATGCGATGGCAATCAAGAGATCTACTCGTGATTTGGTGTAAGTCTTACATCATATAAAGCTATGACAACCAAACAATTCACTCAATGAGAGCATTCAGTGCGACCTCTTTAGTACTTTTAGTACACAAATCATTTTCAAACTATTTAGCAAGAATATTTTCAGAGCCAACCATATTTTCAAATTCTGTTCGTAGATTAACTAAACATTACAAGACATATTAAATAAATTGTACTTGGTCAAATCGAATTGTCTTGATGTTATTTAATGTGCCCATCCATTTGAATTTGAAAGGATTGTTTTTGTTAATTACGTACTGTTTGAGTGCAACTTTAAAAGGACTTTAAGAACTAAATGTACTCATTTTGATTCACGTGTTTACTAAAACTTTTAATCAAGACAAGTCTACGTCATCCATACTTTACCACTGTTTACAACTTTTGTTCACTCAATTGTACTTAATCAATTAATCGAAGTTTATATATGATTTATATCGTATGTCACCAATGATTTCAGTATTAAATGAATCCTTAATTTAGTAGAGAAAGCAAATAATGTCTGAACAGAGAAGACTTTAAACATATGACTCGAAAACATATCAGAACTGACGATAGACTTCTTTTCACACACTTTTGTGGCACAATCTCTGACAATAGTTTTAATCTTATATAAAATTACAAGGTAGACGTGTCTTTTCAATAATAATAAATGTACATGGTTACTCATCATTTAAGGCCTAGAGTATTATATCAGTTTTTATGGCATTAATAAACGCTTTATTTTTTGTGCCGATAGTCCTTTTATTGAAGTATTTTCTGAACACAAATTCATACGTAAAGGCCGTTAATTGGAGTGAAAACAAATGGCAGACAAACCCGAAAGCATTGACTGACTTGGATTTCACTGAATTGTCACAAATAACGGAAACCGATTATCAACAGTTCAATGAAACTCTCGATTATCTTCTCATACCTCGAGTTCCGGGAAGTGATGGCCATAAGGCTGTCCGGCAGTACATAACAGAGTTTATGCGTTCACTCGACTGGACCGTCGATTTTGACGATTTCACAGATAAGACGCCTTACGGGTCAAAGAAGTTCTCCAACATTGTGGCCACTCTTAATCCGAAGTCTTGTAGGCGTTTAGTGCTTTCCTGTCACTACGACTCAAAACTTTCAAAAAGTGGTCGTTTTGTAGGCGCTACAGACTCTGCTGTGCCCTGCGCTATCATCTTGCAAATTGTCAAAAGTTTGGATTCATATCTTAAGTCTCACAGATTTTCGGTATAAAATGCCAATCAAACCATTTATTCATTAATTAACTTCGGTTTTTCAGTCCGCGAGTGACACAACTCTTCAGTTAATTTTCTTTGACGGAGAAGAAGCTTTTGTTGAATGGAGTGCTGAGGACTCACTTTATGGTTCTCGCCATTTAGCCAATACTTGGAACCGAAAAAGATTTTTGACTACGGAGGAAGAGAGCAGTCTTTGCGGACATCTCTCAGATATGGACTCAGAAATCGATAGAATGGAAGCAATGATTTTATTGGATTTGTTGGGAGCAACGAATCCTATATTTTACAGCCATTTTTCGGACACTCATTCACTTTACACTCGAATCGTCAAAATTGAACAAAAGCTGAATGAAATGAATCGGTTGGAAAAAGAGCCCTCCCATTCCAAGACACAATACTTTCGCAATTCCAAGTCATGGTTTGGAGGAATCGAGGACGACCACATTCCTTTTGTAGCTCGAGGAGTGCCTGTCCTGCATATCATTCCGACCCCATTTCCCGAAGTGTGGCATAAAGACAGCGACAATCGACAGAATATACACAATCCTACTGTCAATAACTTATTAAAAATCTTTAAAATATTTGTCGCACAATATCTTCACTTGGATTTAGTCAAATGACTTCCAACCGAATGATAATTATTTTTATATTTATTTTTGTTATAAAATCGTTTGAATTTCTAATAAATGACTCATTATTTAAATGAAAAAGAATCGATTTTGTTGATCAGAGGATCTCCTAACCCAGAGCATTTCCATTCAGTGTCAAAAGGGTTAGATAACTAAAAGAGCCGTTCGGATATATTTTGTATTAGATAGGTCAATCAAACATTCTTCAGGTGGCTGAGTATTTTTCCACTTGGGGCAATCACTTTGGGTAATTTTTCCGGAAGCCAAAATTGACCCTTAACGGCTATTTGCTTCTAAAATAGCTTATTTCCTATTAATTTAAGCGTAAATTAGCTTAATTAGGCATAATTAAGCTATTTTGCAAGTTTTTTGCACCATGAATAAAGGGGTCATAACTTGGCTGCTTCCATTGGTATATCTAAATTTAAACGAAACATTTACAAAACTTTTTTCTACTTCTTGCAAGGTATCAATGAGTAGCTGGAAGATGACATTTTAACATGGTTAATAACCTTTTGTTATCAGTGATTGAAGTTGTTATTTGTTCTGAGATTCTGATTATTCTGTATTATAGGAGTAGAAAATTAGTCAAAAACACTTAGCGTTGAGCCGTACAGTTGATATATAATTGATGTACTCATTTCACGCATTAAGCAACTCATTTATTCAACAAAATATTTTAATTATTTTGGTACCAATTTTCTACTCCCATAATATTACAATTTGGGGTCAACTTATTGGCGACTATTACGTTATTTTTGAAAGTTTTGACTCATTTATGTTTTTTGGCCGTCATTTCATTTCATTAGATTTTTTGATTAAATCATTTGTTTATTATATTTTGAATTCAATTCATTCATCAATCGATTTGTAAATCATTTTATGTAATAATTTTGTTTTTTCCGATAAATTATTGATAGAAATAGCCGTTAATTGAATTCAATACCAAAATGAGTAATAATTGTTTGAAGTCATCAAAAATGAGCCGTCATTTCAATGTATGAATTATTTAATTAATTTTGTTTCAAAACAATACTTTACTTAATTATCTTTAATTTTGTTTGAAGACAATGAAAGGTCACTCGAGTTTAGTGGAAAGGCTTCGCAAGTCTTTATACTACGGAAGCATTAAATGCGGATCTCATGAACGCATTGATTATCCGTCAATGCCTTTGACTGAAGTGACGGTCGAGTTGTTTGACAGGACAGTCACTTCTGGCCCTAAAGGCCTCGATGTGTTTGATATGAATTTCGCGGCTCAGGTCTCACGTCAGGCCTGTATTACTCCAACGTCTATAATGCTGTCAATGATTTATTTGGAAAGACTTAAAGCAAGAAACCCTGAATACCTGAGACGAGTCTCGACCTGTGACCTCTTCCTCGTCTCAATTGTAAGCAATTTACATATCATTGGCAACAGTTGTCTCATTGTCTTTTGACCAACAGATGATTGCATCGAAGTTCCTGTTCGATGACGGGGAGGACGATGAGGTCTTCAACGACGAGTGGGCCGCCTCTGCCAACATCGATGTCAAACAACTCAATCGACTCGAACGAGAATTCTTGAAAGCCATCAATTGGTCTCTTTTTGTTGATTGCGACACATTTCTCAGACAATTATCCAAAGTGGAAGCTCTCATATCAATCAATGAATCTTCGAAAAGAGGGACCACAGGAATGACTTATACCGAACTTCTGTCACTTTTCAACTATTCGATGGCTCGAAGCAAAAGTGACGACTTGTGGACAATTGTCGCCAAATATGTAACCAAAGTATTGTTGGTCTCATCTATGACCTATTGGGTCACTATATTGGCTCTGATTGGATCGACAGCAATAGCTACCACTTCCTTAGAAAGAACACAAACCCTTGTGAACCAAACTTTGGTCAATAATGACTCGACTCTTGGATTGAATGGACTGCAAAACCCGATTTCGCAGTGGAATAGCTGTGAAATTGGTCTGGGTTTATGTGAGGCCAGAAATGCCAAAATTGAAAATGTTATTTACATTGAAAGTCTGATTCCATACCGAAAACGGACCCAGAATTCAAAAATATCTTCCGATTCGAAGCTTTCAAATCTTCCATTGGACTCAATGCCCAAAATATATAACTCCTTTTGAATGGTTATAAATATTGATATAAATTATTAAAAATTGAAGCCAACCCTTGATATGGAGTTCTAAAATCCCGCTGTTTTTTATTGTGATTAAAATTTGTCGAATATTTGTCAAAATTAATACAAAAACACATAATTTTATATTGAAATGTATTATATCAATGATTGGTTTCTATGAATTTTCATTTGTCTATCGATTAAATGGTTAATAATTTAATGAAAGCCATCGGTTGTGACAACAATTGTATAAAAATTGTCTCAACTATTGAACTGTTGTAAAGCAGTCTTCACTCTATCGAATAAAGTCGTGTCATTTGTTGTTAATAACTGCTGTAAAAGCTTTTGAACTCCCATTTCTTTAAGCCTGTCCTGTCGAGTACTGGCGCCCTCCTCTTCACTCCAGATCAAATTGGACACACAAAAAGTGGCCGCGATTTGTAGTTTAACGTTAGAGTGCATCATATAACTGCTTAACTTCTTCAGCACATCTTCATTAGACATAATGAACTCTTTGGCAGAATCTCCATCAGCGATGTTGGCCAGAATGCAAAGCGCCTGTTCCTTAACTTCAGAGGTGTGGTCGCCTTCAAGTATTAAGATGACGGCTTGCATTACTTGTTTGCCATGAAGATTCATTATATGGTCGATATGCTGTCCAACAGAACATGTCAATTATATGGAACAATTCAGAACAAACGACTCACCGGTTTGTTTGACAATAAGTTCCTTAAGAGACCCAAAGTTTTCATTAAAGTATTTACGTCGGGATCGGAAAGGAGTCGAAATATTTGATCGGTTCCTAAAGAGTTGAGAATTTGTGATTTGACGTTCTGGTCGGCCTGGAAGGCCATATTCATGAGTGCCCAAACACCATTCAATCGGAGAGCTGCCTCTTCTCTTCTGGTCAGTTCGCACAACAGCTCAACCGCTCCCCGGTCTAAGAAGTGCTACCAATTGATTCAATTTCGTTAATATTTAGTTTTTAATACTTTTAGAAATTGAATACTTGTTTGCTCGGAGAGAATTCAAGCAAAAGATTGCATAAAGTACTGGAAGCAACGCTAAGAATCTCATCGGAAGCGTTGTGCAACAGATTTCTTAACGGAACCCAAACTGCGTGATCTTGAAATGTGGTTCGCAATTGTTGGACAGATCTCGACAGACTGTGAAGACATCTGAGAGCAGATAATCGGGTCTTTATATTCGGATCTGAGAGACCACTGACGATGTGATCCATTAAATAATCAGTTTCTATGATCTTCTTTCTGATGTCTTCATCGTTAGCCCCGAGTGAAGCGAAGGCTTTGAAGGCGGCCTGTTTGATCTCTTGCGTTGTCGTTACTTCTTGTTCCAACTTTTTCACTGTGGCCGCAGTTATCGGTTGATTGTTGAATGAGTCGCTATAACCCAAAAGTGATATACAATTCGACTGATATTTCAAGAGTTCGGCCAAAGTAGGGATCAAATGATCGCAAATACTGGCAGTTCTTTGAAGATTTGTATCAATTTCTGTCAAATAGGACAGAATATCTGCACCCATTGCCCGAATAGCAGGTTCTTTGTCTTTCTTACACATTCGGACCAAAGTTGGAAGAGTCTTATAAACAATTCGTTTATCGCCACTATTCAGAGCTCCCGAACGGTATATATAAGCCATACATTTGGCAGCAATTAATTGCATTTCATTAGTCTTTTGTTGACTCATCATTGAGACCAATAGGTCCGGAATAGATTTGCCGTCAGAATACTCATTGACCACAAAAGAGGAAACGATTTCGTTCTGGTGAGAGATCCGCGACAACCAGTGAAGAGCTGCCATTTGAACTCTGAATACATTATTTATTAACAGTTTGCCGATTATTGCGACCGAACCGTAATTATTGAGAATATTTTGATGTTCTGTTGTCTGAAAATTACGAATAATAAACAAATTGGGAACCGATTGGACATTAATGAGTACCTGACAGGAAAAGGCCATAATATTTGCGATACACTCCTTATTGACAAACGATTGGTTATTGGCCGCCAATGACAACAAATGAGGAATAATTGGCTGCGAATTCATGTCATTCATCCCATTCTTCTCGAATATTAAATCGATTGGCGCTTCCCGTGAATTGAAAATAGTTCTTAACGCCCGAAGACAGGCTTCAACTAATGCGTTGTCATTAGATTTGGTATTTTCGAGAAGTAGTCCAACTATTCCGCTGTCAATCAGTACTTTAAGGTGTTCTTCAGTACCTTTGGCCAAACTGGCAATTGTTAGCACAACTTCTTTGGCCAATCGGTAATTAGTGTTGTTATTGACGTGAATCAATTGCATCAGTCGGGGAACTATTGACGACTCGATGACTAAACCCTTCAAACGATTGCTTCCAATGACTAAGTTCTTGATATGTCTGCCAAACAATTGTTTACTCAGCGGTTAAATTATGGCAAGAGATGATAACTCACACAACAGATTGGAAGCATTTGTTTGGATCGTCTGAATATAAGTCATCGAAGGACTCAGAATTAGAATCCATTTCCTAACAAAAGACAATTGTCTAACAATTGATGAATAAATCAATTAAACATAAATACCATTAAATTATTGAAACCCGAAATCATTTTAAAGCAAATTGTTTTAAGTTTTGGCCAATAATTACAAATAATTACAGAAACTATTGGAGTAATGAAAAGATTGGTTTGTTTTTAATTGAGAGATGTTTTATGAATTTCGTAAACCCTGTCCTTAAGAGGAGTCAATGGGAGAGCTGTGAGGGCTGTGAGGGTAGAGCTCACGTGTGGAGTGACGTAACTCATGTAAGTAATGGCTATTTCTCTGTAATCACACAAAACACTAAAAATGACCCAAAATTTGATTGAATAATGAAAACTAATTTTCTTTTCTTTTAAAGGTATTTATTCTCTATTATTATCGAATATATATTTAATAAATGTCTACAGTTTTATAACTCATATTTCTACTCAATTAAATTTATGTCCAAATTGTTTTATTTGAATATTTTACTTGAAATTCCAAATAGCAATTCAATGATTTAATTTGTAAATAACCTGGAATATAGTTTAATGACTGCATGTATGTGTGTTATGTCCGTTCACTCCTATTATAAATGATTCCTCTGTTTCTCATATTTTGCTTCAAATTATTTTAATTTTTTATTAAAGATATGAAAACAATTTGAAAAAGTTTTTTGAATATTTTCGATAAATCATTTTGAGCCTGCATTTAATCCAACAGTTTTCCTATCATTTAATTGATAACTATTCACTTTTGTCAGAGATATAGTCGGGGCCCTTATTTTTATAATCTCTATTTTCATATCCGCTGCTTGAGAGGCAAATCAAGCATATTTTTAAAAATATTTACATGTTCATTGTAATTTATCACATATTAAAATTGCCTAGCATCACTATTCCAACACTGTTTGGCTAATTTACCATTCAATTTGTTGAAGAACATTTTTTAGATGGAGTCTGATTTTAGACCCTGAATTCAAAACAATTGGGTGAAAATAGTTGACTACTTAAAGTATTTTTAGTCATCTTCTTTCTTTTTATATAGCCATGATGAAAAATTAAATCAAGATTTGACAAATATAAATTTATATACAGATTTTTAAAAAGTTATTCTGAGCTGACCTTAATATACATTTTACGGTCAACCACTTTACTTAACACTTAATTTACAAATATTTTTATTGTGGTTAAGAAAATCGTTTACTATTCAAAATGGTTTTTAGATTGAGAATAGTTTAGTTTCTTTAAAACTTGATGAAAATTACCAGGATGAGCAATTTAAATTTTTAAAGAGTAAAGACTTTAAATTTATGGGAAAACATTTATTTTAGATTTAATTTTGAATTATATATTTTAAAAATGAAAACGAATACTAATTTTGAATTATAAATGAAAGTATATAAAGTATATAAGTAGTGTATTAGTAGTATATAAGTTGGTTTGATTTTCTTTGTTCTAAGTAATCACATTATCTCCGATCATCATTAAATAACATTGAAATTGCTATTTATTCATAATGTACTTGATAAATCAACATTTAAAAATCTATACTGGTTTAATCATTGAAAATCGGACCAAAAAATTACGAAAATGATTCGAACAAAAAATATAATTTAACTCAATGTCTGAAATTTTTGAGTTTATAAACAAAATGAGATGTGATAGATCATCATTTATGTTTGTTTGATCTTCTAACTTTTCAATTAAGTCAAACAGAATTTAGAGCTGATTTCGACTTAAGGCTGAACTACTGATGGAATTCTTTGAAATTCTAAATAAAAGATACATTTCATGACAAAGATTACTTTATTGAAAAATCAAGTTTAACATATAATGAGAACATATCAATTTAAATAATAATGAATAATAAAATCATCAAGTTAAAATGTCAACAGATAATAGAAATATAATTTTGGTAGATTTTTGTACAGTTTATGTTTTCAATTATTACTGACACTATTCACAGACATCTTCACTCCAATATTTTATCCTTTAGCATATTTTATGATTTTTAAAGCCCCTAGATCACTCATTCGCAAATCCCCATAATAATGAACATGCAAGCAAAAATTCATTCAAAAACACCATGTCAAGTTGAAATTACTTGTAAATTCAACTGAACCTTTAAGGTGCATTTATTTTTTTTTGTTCAGAGTAACAGACCCTGGTTATTCACAAAAAACGGTTCCCAGTTGGTGTGACCACATGTACTTGTTTGGCCAGGGTTGTCATTGATTTAGGGTTTGAATATTCTGAATTGTATTGTCCTGGATTTAACATTTTCAATTACAAGGACAATTAGCTAAAGAATAGTGAATTTGAGGTTTGGCTAACAAGAATATCGCCAAGTACACTACCAAATTTTAAATGGTTTGCATTGAAATCGCATCGAAATAAAAATTTATCCTGGATTTTTCCCTAATATTTCTTTGATTTTCTCAGACAAATGTGGTCACCCTAGTCACAGTGCCATAGATAATCATTAAATAAAGTAACCTTTGTCATGTGAGATGTCTTTTATTTAGAATTCCAAAAAATTCCATTATAAGTGTAAAACTCCTAAAAACAGCTTTCAATTAGCAAGCATTTAAAATATAAAAAAAAAATAATTATTAATGTTAATTGAAATAAGTTTAACAGAATGTGGAATTTTCACCATAAAAAGGTTAAAATTCTCTTTAGTGCGGCTAAAGTTTTTCATAAATAAAACTGTTTGACAAAATGAATTGAAACAATCTTAGGTCAAATGACAGACATTTTCTTTAATTAATTAAATATTTGAATTTTATACCATTTTTGTTTGTCATGCAATCGATTCTCCGCTCCTCTTCTTTGAAATTAATTCAAGAATCATTTGAAGGATCAATAAATACAAATCATTTGACATAAAATACAAGAATAGTTTATTATTGATTTCTCACTTAAGTGAAATTCCTGAACAAAAAAAATAATCTATAATAAAATATTATTTTCTTGGCATTTTTTTACAAGTTTGAAACCAACCGCTAATTATATTCTTTCCACTCATTAGCAAAACAATTTCCAAATGAATTCGACTTTAATTTGAGAATTTTTTTGAAACTCATTTTGAAAATTAATTAACAAATAATTTATGTGCGAAGTAATAGATTGTATTAAACTTAAACTTAATAAATAAGTAAAATAGTAAAAGCGAACCAAAATCGACAGAAAATTGTTTTCGATTAATGAAATTGATGTGAATTTTAAACTTATTTGCTTTTTTGTAAATAAAGCGAATTAATCGAAAGCCATATCTAATCCTTTACTACTTTCTTGATTTGCTAATGAAGTATATCTGTATTTGTGTATATCTTGAGTATAATTATTATCGATAATAATTTGAGAGAAGACCTACTCTTCAAAAGTTCTCATATCTAACATATTCTTAGTTTTTTGTTGTTTTCATTTGGTTTTGTCGATTTTAACTAAATTGATGCCATTTTCCACTTCGTTGACTAATTTGTTTATTTACTATAAGTTTGTGTCTTTTATTAATTGTATTGAATAAAAGCTCATTCAATTTGTTTGAATTTGTCTGACAAATGTAATCAATTGTTTGTCGTTTCAAAACGAATTTGAATAATTTAAGTCTTCATGTGAGTCAATATTGACTTCTTTGTGTTATGTCTCTCATTATATCTTAATTAAAATTATTTATCAATAAACGAAATATTTTCTACTTTGTTGTAAGTTTAAAAATTATTTAACCTATATCTAAAGTTATAAGTATACTGGTTCATAAATTCAATTTAAATTGATTACTTTTTTCCAATTGGAATTAAGGAATAGAAAAATAAGCAAGTTCACATTATGATAGATTTACTTCTCACTCAACTTTCTTTCTAATGTCATAAATTTAGAAACTATTGAATGAAACAAATTCTCAATTTTTTTATAAATGTTTTGATTACAGTATTGAAGCCAACTATGGCTACAATTATGAGTGGTATAGGATTTCAAGAAATGATAGCATCGATAGGTTCGACACAGAGTTCGTCGCCAGGAGTTCAGCGAAAGATATCTCGAAATGAGACAATACATTCTGGACACTTCATGGTTTCAGAGATTGAAGAAAGCGAACAAAATGTTGGTCAGGAAACTAATGAAGTGAATCATGAATCAGATTATGAGAGACCGGTTGAAGCGACCGATACTTTGATTACTTATGATTTGGAAACCAATTGCAAGGAAACGACACAGACTTATATTTATGGCCCTAAAGATTCTGACTTTGTGTCGATCGACGGGTCTCTCACAAAACTGTTTGAATGTATGAGTCTGGCCTATAGTGGAAAGATAACATCTCCCCGTTGGAAGACATTTAAAGGACTTAAGTTGAAACTCAAAGATAAGATCCGACTAAACAACATCATATGGCGAGCCTGGCACATCCAATGTGCGTTCCCTTACATCTGAATGATGGTTGACATTGTCATTAATTTATTGTAATTGCAGACATCGCTGGACGTAATCCAGTTGTCTGTCAATTTTCATCGCCAGTGGACAGCGATCGCCATAAGAAGGTAGAGGCAGTCATTTTGGAGGGCAAGTATTGGAAAAGACGGTTAGCCACTGTAACCGCTGAATATAAGAAATGGCGGCTCTATCACAGAAAGATTGGAAGACCACAAACGCCTTCACGTCCCGTAAGATTAAAATCCGATATTTCTTCAAATTTGATTGTATTTTGAAAATAGAGTTCTTTCGATTGGGAGAACTGGACGTCAACTTTCAATACAATGTCCGATTGCGCTTCCGATGACTATTCCATGGATTTCACAGACTATTCACTATTCAGTCAATTACTTCAACCAAATTTAATCGATTTCCCAAATCCTCGCGAAATAGGTTTTTCTTTCACAAAAATGTCTATATTTTGTTCAATAACTTGCTTTTAATAATTTAAAGCGCGTTCTGGAATGGGTGCTGAGTTTATGCAGCCTGGTCTGGTGCAGCTCCAGCCAAATTTCGATGATTTCATGGATACATTTGAGCCTTTACAAGGTTTAAACCAATCCGAATAATTTAATTTCTCATCACTGCTTCGTTTTTCAGAACTGTTCCTCAGTTCTAAAAATATGTCATCTCTGCCGACATTACAGGAAGAGACTAATGTTGAGAACACATATTCCAGCGCTTCGGATCAGAACTCAAAAATTAACCAAACGGTATGTTCTTTAAATGAGCCTTTATTTTCAATACCCAGTCCTATCAATCAATTGTTAATCGATAAGGAAATTAAAAATATAATTTAATCCTTCAATATTTGATTTGATTTAATTTTCAGATTCCTGACATATCAACTCCTGATTTGTTAAATTCATTGCTCTGTCAGACGACAGCACAGAATTCTACTCCAATTCAAAACTATTCGGTTGACAGTAATATGAGGGCCAAAACTCTGAGCGGTTCTATTGAAAAAAATAGAAACCAAATGAATCCTGAATTACAATTGACTTTTAAAAATGTTTCGCTTCAAGCCATGCAACCAGTGATCCAAAGCTCGGTTCCATCTCAATCCGTTCCTCTTCAAAGTCTGTCTGAAACAACAGACCAGACTATGAGAGCAATCGATGACTTGAATGACATCCAATCGAAACCAATAGCCGAGCCGTTATATTCTCAATATATGTCGCCAATAATTGGAGCCCAAAGTTCAGTGCCTTTAACTCAAAATCAATCGTCGATTAATTCAGGAATTCTTAGCGAAAGTGGTGCTCAAATCGCCACAGATTTTGCTCAAAATGCTTCTCATTCTTCAATAGCTATCAGTCCATTGACTCAACCCTTCGCTGTAAAGAGTAGTCCATTGAGAAAGAAATATTCGAATCCAAACCAAATAATTTTGAATCAGATTTCAAACGACACAATTAATTCCAAATTCGTTGTTCCCAAGTCTTTGCCAATCAAACAAAGACATCGCGAAAGAAGTATTTCAACACCTCATATAAATAAGGAGAATACCAGTGCAGTTCAAACCTTTCCTCAATTGCCAATCCCTGTGTCTGCCGTATCGCTGATTGATATTAGCATGGACAGATCTCAGCCCAGTGTCGAACGGTCTTCATCATTGCCCGTTTATACTCAAGAACGTCGAAGAAGTGTAGCATCGATGCAAAGGAATGCCACCTGTGCTTCAGTAACCGGTTCAACCGCTAATATTTCATATCCATCACAACCATCGCTACAATCACTGCAACCGATGAATAAAATGCAAATAATTGGACAAAGAAATATGGAGAACGGTTCTATGGCTTCTGTTCCAGGTTATGGTTCGCCTCAATTTGTTGTATCCAATGCTTATGACATATCTCAGGGATCATCCGCTGGAAGTACTCTTATCGCTCGTCTTTTGACCTCAAACTCATTGAATAGTATTTCAAATGAGAGTTCGCAACAAATTTACTCAAATCAAAGCACAGCCCATAATATGAATTTGTCAAACTCTGTGACCAATAGGCCGACAACAATCGACGCCTCCTGTATTGGTATAAGAAATCCGGTCACAACTGTTGCCAACGAAAAGCCCCAATTTTTATTCGCTCCAAAATTCAGAGAACCAAATATTTCTTCAATGAGTGGACAGTTGGGGTCAAATATTAAACAAAATTTTGTAATGCAATCAAATTCAGGAATGAGTTCTCCGGTATCGACACATACGATGCCTACTATCGCCAAATCTCGTTCATCGCCGATTGTGATGTCCAAAGAGACCTTTTCAGGCATTCAATCGATTCCACAATCGTCGCCACCATCTCTGTGTTCTCCAATTAAGACTAAATCGAAGACAAGCAAAGATAGGATTCAATATAAAGAGCACAGAAGAGTTTGTCACATAAATGCTGAGCAAAAGCGAAGGTGTAATATTAAGAATGGCTTCGATACTCTTAGAAGTTTATTGCCTTCAATCAGTCAAAACACAAACACCAAAATAAGCAAGGCAGCAATGCTTCAAAAGGCCGCAGAACACATCCGTACTCTTAAAACTGATCGCCATTCTCAACAGGAAGAATTGGATCGCCTCAAACAGCAGGTCGAAAGTCTGAACCAAACAATTGGGTCAGTCCTTCTTTTATATCTTCATATGAGGGGTAGCCATAAGGGGGTATAGTATATATGCCCCCTCAGGTCGAGAATTTGCCAAAACACCCCCCTCCCCCTGAGGTATTAAATTAATTGTAAGGAAAAAACGCAAAGAAACGGACCCCTCAAAAATTGGGGATTTGTGCGGTGGTCATTTTTCCCGAATTTCCACGATTTTGTAGGCCCTTTCGGGTAATTTTACCGATTAAACTATATTTAAACTAAGTCTCTAGGTTTCTGACCTTGGCTACCCCTGCTTCATATATTTTCACAACAGTATTTAAATTTCCAAGTATATAATTTGGTTATGAATCCTCTTGGAGCACCTAGCCCTCCTTGACCCTTCCCCTACCAAATATGGTTAAATTTCAAAATAAATATGTGTTATCGTCATATCTTCTCTGAAGACTTGTTTTATAAGTTTAAACATTAAATCATTTCTTTATTTCATAGAGTTTTTCAGAATCAGTTGCCGGCGACGGGGGTTCCCATATCGTGCCAACGATCCAATCAGAGCCGAGAACTCTATGAAAATTATGTAAAAGAAAGAACTCTACAAAATTGGAAGTTTTGGATCGTATGTACCATTCATTTGACTAAGAGTTTCATATATTTATTAATCAATTTGTGAACAGTTCTCAATAATTATGGAGTCGTTATGGGATTCGTATAATAACACAGTTTCGACCGCTAATGACCTCGAAATGACTAACACTATATGGCGTTGGTTGGAACAGACCTGTTCCCTCATCAATTTGAGGAGAGGTATCACCTTATTCTTAAATCAATTATCTCAAGTTCTATCACTTTGAATAATCCAATTTGGCTTCAAATCAATTGTATAATTGAGTCAATTTGTTCTAACATTGCCTTCATTTCTAATCAAATTAAGAGATATTCTCATAGTTTTGTTTTTAAAAGTAATTAATTGAAAGAAACAATTATTTGCAGGCGTTTTGAATTCGTTGCGGTTTCTCAGCACTTCTACAAATATATTGACTGATCCGAAGAATTTGCCCGAAGAGGCGGTATTAGCGGTCACGAAGAAGGAGAAACAATTGACTCCATTGTCGTCATGAATGACTTTGAATTGTGAGAAGACCTTTAAAATGCATACAAAGAGCTTTTCTACATTTTTTGCACACTTTAATCAATTTTTAAATACTTTAATAACAATCATAAGATCAGTACAAATGTTTTGTTATATAAGTCATTAAATGCCATAAACTTATGAGAAATCAGACATATTATAAACTAAATGTTATCTCATTATTACATTATTTCAATATATTTTACGAATGTTAGCATTAAATCACAATTTATTTCATTAAAAGTTATATAATAGAGAAATTCAATTCTATTCATTGAAAAATAGATATTTTATTAATAAATATTAATAAAACATTGTTTTGTAATAACAAATCTGATAACAAATATCAGGAATTGAGTTATAAAGTTATAAATTCTTGGTTCATAAAGTTGAGAAATACTGGAGTGAAAGGTACTCTTTATTTCACCTCAAATCGTCTTTTCTTATAAATAAGAACTTTTCTTTGTGAAGATCGTCCGATTCAAACAATTTTGACATATTCTGAATCTGCAAATTGACTAGAACCAGTCAGGATAAATATTTTTGGCCAATGGCATGGCCAAAAATGCTATATAAGACAAAATTTGAAAGATGCATTTTATAATTTAGTAAGATTTATATAAAGTATAAGACTTAAAACTATCAATGAATGAACTTGTTTACTAAAATTCATATCTCAAAAGAAATTATTCATACGAAATAGAGAATTCACTTATTTTTTATAGATTTTGCAGTATATTAATTAAAAATGAAAGATAACACATTTTGATATATTAATTTCAGTCAACTAGTTCATTCGTTAATGGATAGTTTTAGTATATCTTACTAAAGTATAAAATGCGTTTTTCAAATCTTGTCTTACCTAGCATTTTTAGCCATGCCAAATTCGGGTTTAATTGAGGCTATTGGCCAAAAAATTTATCCTGGCAGATTTTTGTCAATTTGCAGATTCAGAATATGTCAGAATTGTTCAAATCTGACGATCTTCATAAAGAAGAGCTCCTATTAAGATCACAATTAGTCAGAATTAGTGAATTCATGTATAAGTTTGTATTTAATTGAATGAACTGACAGATTGACTCTAAATTGTATATAAACTTATACGTAAATTCACTAATTCTGGCTAATTTTGATAATTTAGAGTCTAAATGAACATCTAACAAGTGCAAGTGAGCAGTTTATGGTTTAGTTCAAACACAGGACAGTCGGGACAGTCATTTTCTCGATTCTGCCTTTTTCGATAATTTTGCCAATTAAACTGAATTTAAGGCAATTTAAGCTAAATGAATGAATATAGGAACTAGAAGGAAAATATGCACCCTTAATACGACCTTAGGTCTCAGGCTTTGTCGACCAACTGGTCATCATTTCTAATTTGATTCATTTGTTCTTTTTAAAAAAAATGTAAATTGACGGCAGAGTCTGATAATTAGAATATATAGAAAGTCTCAGTCTTTGTATGGAATAACTGGTCTGACATGACGTGCATTCTTTGTTTCTAAAAAGCCATTAATTTTAGCCCACATATGAATATCAGGAGTCGGCACAGGGAGGTATAGTACCTAAACTTCTATGAGATCGAGATTTTTGGAAAAGTTTTAAAAAATGCCAAATGGAAAACCCGTCTTCAAAAATTGGCAATTTT
The DNA here is from genome assembly GCA_034695525.1 of Euzetes globulus. Taxonomy (NCBI): domain Eukaryota; kingdom Metazoa; phylum Arthropoda; class Arachnida; order Sarcoptiformes; family Euzetidae; genus Euzetes; species Euzetes globulus. The sequence goes on from JAQIWP010000155.1 coordinate 20,974, forward strand.
CGATAATTTTCCGCCACTTTGTCCTCCAATTTAGGTGATTTTACTGATTAAACTCAATTGAAATTGAATTTAAGGTAACTTAAACTAAATGAAGCTTAATTTAAGTGGAAAATATCCTACCCTTATCCCCACTTAGGTCTCGGACCTTGACGATCCCTGATGAGTATATACTTTTTAAAATACTTCACCTGTTTAGTTATGACATCCCATTAACTCATGACTCATCAAAGGTTAAGAATGAAAGCCAGTCGAGTAATTTTGATCACGATCATCCATGAAAATTACTTTTTTCTCGGTAAACCATTGGCTTTTGCACAAAACTCGAAGAGTAATACTTTTTTTTCTTATTTAAAGTATGTGTTGGAAAAAAATGAAAATTATGCTAATCCTTGGTCTATGAAATTTTGACGAATTAAGATTATAAACTACTAAACATTTAGTAAATAAATTTTATTTACCCTAAAGTCCTGTAGATAGACCGCGGGTTATCTAAGAAAGTTGAAGGATTTTCAACAGAATTATCACCTGCTGGTTATCTATGAGGTCCGGGTAATGCAGCATAATAAAAATTAAATTCTTCATTAAAAAGAACTTTAATTTTCGATATTAATACAGATTTTAACGAAAATGAAAGTTAGATCTAGTAAGATCAGACATTAAAATCCTTACACCCATGGTTCAGCAGAGGTGGCCAATGAAAAATTTTTCAGGGGGTGGGTATAGATGGTATTTTGCTAAAAGTGCTGGTGGGGGTGGGGGTATGGGGTAGGGTAAAATGACGGACGGAAATAGCGCCAGAAACGGCCATTTTCTTCTAAAATAGGCTTATTTCCGGTGTTTTTAAGCCAACAATTAGCTTTATAAGGCTGTAATAAGTGTATTTTGCAAGTTTAAAGGCTTAATTCCTTCAAATAAAGAACAAAATGGCGGATTTTCCGGCCGCCAATTGCAAAGATATCTGATTTTTGGCTGACATTACCAAACAATACTAAAATTTGCCCAAAATATGGCCGGCTCGCTTCGCTCGCCGGAGGCTGGGGGGGGGGTAGATCGGTGGTATTTTCAGTTTACTGGGGGAAAACGAAATACAGCCCCCTATTGGCCACCTCTGGTTCTCAGAGAGCTTACTCAAATCAGATATTGCTATTGATGACAATGCAAGGAACTAGTTCTTATTTTTCTGGAAGCTTTAAATATGCGGGCTATATTTTGGGTGTGGATTATCTATTGGTACAAAAAAAGTTTATAAAATAACTATATTTTTATAAAAAGCTGCGAATTCTGTAGATAGACTTTTATACATGGGGTCGGTCTATCTACAGAATTTTAGGGTACATTACAATCAATGTTTGTCTTCTACTCGCTTTCTTTCCTTAACTAAGAAGTAGCCTAGTTCTCTATTATTTCTTTTTCAAAGTCTCAATTTCTTTACTTCGAATAAAAAACACTGTAGGTTAATTTCAAGTCAATAGTATTTAATATTAAATATCTATGAGAATTTTATTCATTATATGGCTGTAATATGCATTAGAAAGACGATAATTCTGTTAGATAATTCAAAAATAGCACAATTATAGACTGGTGAGCCCTTAATTTAAAATATCTTTCATTAATAATCTCTTATCAATGGTAACTTATTAAGTCAACATTTTAATACTGAGACTTATTTTGAAATAAAACAAATTAATTTTGGGTTCCTTTGAATGCTTGAACAGAAAATACATTTGTATCAATAATTACTAATTAATTTAAAATAAAGCTAATTATTATTATTATTTGCAAATATTTACAGAAATAATTTTATTTTCAAACTGAATTCCGGTTTTTATCGAAGATATTTAAACTTTAATTATTAGTATTTTATAAATATATTTGTTTTCAATTATTGTATTATTTCTGAAATGATTTGAAATCCAATTTTACGTTTCATTGTTTAGAGAATAGAAAGAGAAACGAATTGATTTTGTTTTCATAAATCAAGTGAAGGTTAAAAATAGGAATGTCCAAGCTCATTCACTCACTTCAAGTACGATTAGATGATAACAACTTAGATTCAAGTTTTCTATTAATAAGATACAGATGTAAAGAAGGAGTCTGAGAATGGAAAATATAAAATAATAAGCCCGGTGCCCAATAGCCTTTAACAAATAATTTAGTCAATCAAACCTTTTAGATTATTTTCAAGAATAATATGATAACTTTTGTGAATTCATTATGAGCTGTATTTAAATGATCGATTTTATTTATTGAAAAAATAACTACCTTTTCAATTGTCAAAAAGTTAAGTGTTTGTACTTGGTAATCCCTGTAATGAAAGAGTATGTCTATGGATTGATGAGAGAAAACAAATTGCATAAGAATGCCATTCAATAGCCGTTGGGCGGGGAGACCATCAGAAAACCTGTTTATCTGTTGTACATTTATAGCAATAATCATTGAATTCACTGCCAATCCGTCACTATTAGAGCCCCCACATACTTTTCATTGCTATTAAGTTCCAATTTTGGAATTCGCATCAGTTTTCTATCCAATGATGTTTCACTCCTTTCTTTGAGCATCACTTTCACCCGAATCGTTAGCAGAGTATCTGTGCCTCTAAACTAAAGTTTATTAGTTTTTGGACTTCCATCGATTGATATACTAATAGACAGTGATGAACGACAGCGCTGCCTTCTCCAGAGGTATTCCTCAAAGTTTATCATTTTTCAAATTCAACATTACTGCAAGATTATTGTTGGTCACTATTAGGGAGCAGTCCTCTCAACTCTAGCAGTGTTTTGACGGCAGATACCGATGACTTCATGATTGGCGATCGGGTCTGGGTCAATGGAAACAAGCCTGGGTATATTCAATTCATAGGAGATACCAAATTCGCTCGGGGAGAGTGGTCTGGAATTGTACTCGATCACTATGACGGCAAAAATGATGGATCTATTAACGGAATTCGTTATTTTCAATGCGAACCAAATCGCGGAATATTTGCGCGTTTGTATCGTTTGAGTCGTTTTCCTTTAGACAAATACGGGCATAAACTTCCCGACTCTGGAATCATTAAGAGAACCCGATCCGTGACACCTGACAGAGGCTATCGAACAACGACTACTACCAGATACTCTACCAGCCCCTCCATTCCCTCTTACACTTTGCCCTCTCGTCCCGCAAAAGTGGTAACAAAAATGACGACAACGACGACTACAGTCGATGATTACGACCACAATATGAGAATCGGTGATAAAGTTGTGGTCCACTCCAGGGATTTAGGAATGCAAACTGGACGGGTTCGTTATGTGGGCAAAACATCATTCTCACCCGGGCAGTGGGTCGGCGTCGAACTCGATAATCCCTACGGCAAAAATGACGGCTCCGTTGCCGGCAAACGGTTTGTAAAACTCAATATTTTGCGTAAAAATTTGCATTATGGTATATATTCTATCACAATTTCAGAATAGTTTTGACTAACTAGATCAATTTTAGCTAAAGCTTTGGCATGTATCCAGTAAACTATTGTCTGATTGTTTAATATTTTACAAATTTGAAGGACATTTTTGATAGACAATTGATTTGTTTCCATACTTTCAGGTATTTCACGTGTCCGCACAAATATGGATTGTTTGCGCCCATCAACAGAGTGGTGAAGGGAGAACCCAAACGGTCCATAACAAGAACAAAGTTTTTGGTCTAAATATTGCATAAAATACAGCTTTTGTTTTGAAATAAACTGCGAATTGAAACTAACTTAATGTAAATCAATAACAATTAGAAACATTTTAAGGCTGTGGTCAACATTTCTCCTAAAATTTGCTATCATTTTAATTAATTCCAGAATTTTATTCAAGTTTTTATTTTCATTTTTTGTTTTTAAAAATAAGTTTGAATTTCTATAATAAAAATTGTTTGTGTTTTTCATTATTATTATTTTTTTTATTAAGAATATCCTTGACTATTTTGCAAATTCAATTTGAATTACTTCTTGAGTGACTAACAAAAGCAATTTCTAGAAATGCATTGCGAATTTCATTGTGGCAATACTTCCAAAAAGGAGTGGGTGTTTGTAAACTTGAAAAAAGTTTAGCGCTTGTACTCCAAGTCACGCAACTGTTCCGACAAAACAGTTACTGCTTTCAAGTTATATAAGCAATGAATTAACTGAATATCATTTTTCATAAGAATGGCTGACAATTATCACGATCATTATTCTTCAGATCAATTTATTGTTCAATCAATCAATGACTTAAATTATTACTGATATTTACAAGAATGTACTAAAATTTGATTTATCCTCAAATGACTGAAACATTAATTTTTAACAGTTTTTGAATCAATAAAAAAATATTTTGGATTAATTTGAAGTTTAAATAATCTGGGTAAGTTAATTAAAACTACAATCATTTATTTTTTAATCTTAAATAGTTTTAATAAATTATACGCAATTTAAATGGTTTTTATGATTATTAACTCAATACTTCCTCGATGCGACAATTTCTTAAAATTCTTCAATAAAAGAATTGGATGTTTATAAGAAGAGATTAAAATTAGACAGTGTTTAAGATGTAAGAGAATAGAGAGAAGGGTGAAATGCCAATAAATAACTTCATAGAATTGTTTAAAAATTCTTTTGGAAATTTATGGAATTGTAGGGCAATAGTGTTCTGTCAAACGACTGGTTTCTCATTTTGTTGCCTTCGGTTTGAGTTATGTTTCTAAAAAAAGATCGAATGTTAGAGAGAGGAACAGATTTGGCACCGATTATAAGTCGACAAACAGATCAGACGAATATAAAAATCTCGACATTTTATTGGAGCAAAAACTCTTTGATCCGAAGTGTATATCATTTGAATCGAAACCAAAATGAAAAAAGCCTTTAACTCTATGTTCAAAGTGAAGTCTAATATTCCTAATATTCCTAATAATGATTCTGATATAAGTAACTCGTGTTATAACAAAAATGATTTCCAAGATTCAGGTGATCTATAGATAAACACTTCGGTTACACTATTTCTCAGATTCTGTGTTCCGTAGAAAAGAATCTATTTATAGATTATGTCATATGTTTTGAATCATTTCAATATTTATCTAACTATGGATTAATGCTTTTCATTGACAAAAACAAATTTTCTCCAACTATTTGAAATTCAGTGGTGGAAAAATTGTCGAAAATTGTCATGATTAAACAATCCATTTACTTCAATTTAAATATTTGAATATACTTATAATTGTTCATTTTATATTAATTTTAGTTTCAAAACAATATTCTGTGTCTGAAAGCGCTAAAGATTTGTGTGAAACCCAATCTAATAACGAAATGAAAAGCAGTACTTCGATGAGTGTGGCCTCAAATTTTGAAAAATCTTCAGATTTTTTCAAACATCAGGTAAGGATTGGAAAATACATTTATTTTAAGTATATTTTATTTAGATATCAAATATTTATTTTTAAACTTTATATTGAGAAAAGATAAACAGTAATCAAAAATAAACTGAAATATTTGAAAAATTTTATTTGTTGTTTTCCCGTTTGGATTATCGACAATAATTTGTTTGAATATCTGCCAAACTAAATTCAAAATAACGATCACCATGATTAAATTTAGTTTTTTCTAACCAATTTTTACAATTTCAATCAATGGTTCACGAATTACTCAGAGTAAATTTAAGCTAAGATACTTGAAAAGTAAAATAAATTGGTATTTGCTCAAAATGTTTTACTAGAGTGCAAGGAAATTTAGAAAATGTTAAAACCTAGCTATTGTTAAAGTTTTATAATATTTGACATCGAAGTTATTAATGAATATAATGCTTGTCAAAGTGGTCACCCCTTCTTGATCGACCATCATTCTAATAGATTTTGTACTTTATCCTGGGTGAGCTTTATAAATATATAATTTTGCATAATTTTACTTCTGTAAAAATATTACTTATAAAGAATGATTGAAAGTTCACTTTTAAATTCCTCCTAATTTGAATTTAAATAAACAGATTGAGATAATTACATTATTGCCACATGAACAGTTGACAGAGTTGATTTTTTATGTGAGTGTTACTTACATTACTTTACAATTCTTGTTATGTTTCATGTATAAAAATTATAAAGTTCGTGTTTATACATTAATTATTGCCTTGATTCTACTTCAATGAACTCACGAATCGCTTAATTTTAATTAAATTTTCAGTTTTGTTGTCAAGGCAAAATGTCTGAACTCTTACAGTTTTTTAGTAGATATGAGGAAACTTTAAATTCATTTTTAACTTTAGATATCGAATTGTTCTTCGAGTGCCTTCTCTTCAAAGAATGACAGAAAAGGAAGTATAGACTTATCTTTTGAATCATCTTCTCGTCTGAAGTTGGCTGCAAAAGATGTTTGTGAGAATTTGGCGGTTGTCTGTACCTCTCCCCCAGACACCACTATTGAAGAGCTATCAGTACCTGAGAGTAAGTCGACAGGACTACAAAAGTCATCTAAATATGAGCACCACATAAAGAGTGAAGCCTCTAAGATGAAGATGTTATCCGACGGCTTCAGAGCAGAAAAGGCGACGGCAACTAATCAAGAATTACGACGTTTGCACTCAAATGACTCGACTATAGAGGAGCGCAGTTCGATGACTGGCCATAAGTCGAAGCTCGAAGGAAATGGGTTTACAGCCTCAAAGATAGCAGCCACTAGACAAGACCAAAAACAAATGCAAATCGGGGACACATTACATGAACACCAGAGCACAGCCAAAGCCAGTGCTTTGAACTTTTGCACTGAGGATTCAATTACTCAGAAAAAGACTTTTGAGAGTCAAAAAGAGGAAAGAAGGGTTTCCCACGGAATGATACAGCAAGAAAAGAACCTGACCACTCATTCTTCTTCTCGTTTTGTTTCTAATATTGGTTCGAATGGTATACAATTTTTGAGCCAAAACGGAATGGAATCGCCGACTCCACAGCCTATTATTGAGGAACCATTTTCACCGACAATATTATCACTAACTAATGAGGTCGATATGGAATTCAATGTCTTGAGTCTGGCGGCGGCCACCACTTCAGCGCTCAACAATAAATTTAGTTATAATAGCAATAATAGCATCGGTTCTCTTAATTTGAAGGGTTCCATGGATAAATTGGAGAGAAAAATGTCCAACTTAGTCGAAAAATTCACTTCAGATAACAATACGACTGAGATGTTGACAGTAATGACAGATATGATACGTAAAGCCTGGTCTGTACCCCAATGTGGTTATGACCTCGGATTCAATATGTCTAAGATAATAAGAAACGGCGGCGCTCTTCAGGTTCTGATTAAAAATATGACGGGAGAAGCAGATTGGGAGATTCAGTTCTTAAGCGCACAATTATTAGAACAGTGTCTCACTTCAGAGAACAGAGATTTTGTGGTAAACAATGGCTTATCGGATGTGGTCGACATCGCCTGTAAGTGCGTTTCACTTAACTCTGTTGAAGAGGCCCGAGTCGGTACCGGACTTCTCGAACATCTCTTCAAACATTCAGAAGATGTTTGTAAAGATGTGATTACTTCCGGAGGACTACAAAGTATTTTATATGAGTGCAGAAGTACAGACCTGATAACTCTACGACACTGTGCGGCTGCCCTGGCCAATTTATCTCTCTATGGAGGTCCAGATAATCAGGTGTCAATGATTAAATCTAAGGCACCGGTTTGGTTGTTTCCTTTGGCTTTCCATAATGACGACAATATCAAATACTATGCCTGTCTGGCCATCGCTGTTTTGGTGGCCAACAAAGAAGTTGAAGCAGCGGTACTGCAGTCGGGAACACTTGATTTGGTCGAACCATTCATTCTAAGTCATAATCCACAAGATTTCGCAAAAAGTTCCATATACCATATTCATGGTCAGTCTAAAAATTGGTTATTGAGGTTAGTTCCGGTTCTCAACAGCAAACGAGAAGAGGCCAGAAGTTTAGCTGCTTTTCACTTTGCAATGGAGGCATGGATTAAGAAAACTCAGGACAACACCTCAGTCTTCCGTGAGATTGGTGCTGTTGAAGCACTAAAGTTTGTAGCTGCCTGTCCCAATGCCATCGCTTCCAAATATGCAGCACAAGCCTTAAGTCTGATCGGAGAAGAAATTCCTCATAAACTTATTCAACAGGTTCCTCTTTGGACTATAGAAGATGTGAAGGAATGGGTGAAACAGGTTAGGGTTCAATTCAATTTGGCCAAATATTCATCTTATTCGCTCTACAGATTGGGTTTTCACAATACGTTCAGGAATTTATTAATAGTCGTGTCGATGGAGACCTCTTATTGCAATTGACTGAAGATATGCTTAAAGATGACATCGGAATCAATAATGGAATCCTAAGGAAAAGATTCCTCAGAGAATTGGGAAATCTGAAGAGAATTAGTGATTATTCTTCATGTGATTCATCAAATCTGAATAATGTCCTCAACTATTTGGGTCCGGAATTTTCAAAGTACACATATTCGATGCTTCAGTCCGGAGTGGATCAAAATACCCTACGAATGCTGGACGAGGAAACTCTCAAAAATGAGTGCAAAGTTGATAATAGCATTCATAGGCTAAAAATAATGCACGCAATAAGCGGTCAGTTTTCACACATTCGCTCATTAATGTTGTTTTCAAATCTATTTTGTTATCAATTGAAAGGCGTTAATGAATTTCTTCCTTGGATTGAAGAAAAAGGTGACGATAAGAATAAAAATCTCGATGTGTTTTTAAGCTATCGACGCTCTAATGGTTCCCAACTAGCCAGGTATTACAATCTTGTTAATGTCAAAATCTTGAAAGGCTTTATTCTTCCAGCTTGTTAAAAGTTCATTTACAACTGAGGGGATTCTCGGTCTTCATTGATGTCGAAAGACTCGAAGCGGGAAAATTTGACAACAATTTGTTGGACAGCATAAAACAGGCCAAAAACTTTATATTAGTTCTCACTCCCAATGCATTAGACCGATGTCTCAACGATGTTGACTGCAAAGATTGGATTCACAGGGTAAGTTTAACAACACTTTTAAGTTACCTTATGAAACTACTCCCTAATAATTCGGGGAATTTGTTTAAATGAGTGCATAAGGAAAACTATTTTGTTTTTTATTTTAAAGAATTTAGTCTTGGAACCTTAATAATAGCCTCTAATTTATTCCTTGCTTTACCCATAAATAAGCTTATGTAAGAAGAAAATGACCCATTCCTGTTATTATTTCCTTATTTCTATACTTGTTCGTTGACTAGGAAATAAATTTTAATCAAAATAACCTTGTTGATGCCCCTGGATTGGAGCTTGATAATTGCTGAAACATGTTTACAATATTTTGATTTATCAAACCATTTAGGAAGTGGTTGAGGCGCTAAAAAATAAGTGTAACATAATTCCAATTCTGGATACTTTCCAATGGCCGGAAAGTGAAACTCTTCCTGAAGACATGAGATCCGTCTGTTATTTCAATGGAGTCAGGTCTGGATTAGAGCCGAGTGTCTGTAAAATGACATTTTTGTCCAACAGATGGATTCATGACTATCAGGACGCCTGTGTCGACAAATTGGAGCGCTTCATGAGAGGAGACTTCAATACCAAACTAGACGTTACAGGTTTGTCAGCCTCCAGACTGCATCAGATCGCAGGCCCGACCACTCCATCCAATCCCATGAAGGCAATCAACTATAATAGGAGTGGAAGCAATGATAGTGGAAGGAGTGGTGAACAGCATTAGAAACAGAATAAATTAATTGTATTTATTTGAAGTATTATTTGTTTTAATGAGATTTAATTTAAAGTTTGTAAACAAATGTCAAATCTTTTAATTTATATAATTATTTTCAGCGATTATTTAATGAATATATTTCCCAATTGATAATTAAGAGGAACGCCTAAAGAGAGCATACTTTCCATTATGCAAATCAGTCAAGGATATTTTGGATTTTATCGAATCATTAGTTTTCTTAATCCATATCTAATTTATTGTAAAAATTAATTCCAAATTAATGTCGTTGTTGTCAATAAAAATGAGCCCTTTGGGCATTACCTCTGAACTGCCGATTTGGACCAGAATAGCGTTGAATTTCAAATCACTTGATTCAATTAAGACATTCTGTCCCCTATGGAACCACTTTTTATCATAAAATAGTTTTCCGTCTTCTATTTTAGCATCAAATGAAGAAATGGTTTCCAAGTCCATGGAATTACACGAATAAACTTTCTTGAGATTAGAGCTTAACTTTGAATTGTTGGCTCTGTTCAGTGTTTTCAGATCATCCAAAATGTCGCCCTCATCTAATAAAAGGTTAAGTTGTTGTGGTGAGGCTCTCCTCCTCTTTTCAGGTATAGGAATTGGTTCATTAGGTCTTCGTCTAAGTTTTCTTGTGGTTAAGGGTTTGGGTTCAGTCGAATCGTTAGTCAATTCGAGACTAATTCTCTCGCTTTCAATCATTTTCTTCTTGTCTTCCAATTCCGAAATCAGGTTTTCTTTTAATTCAATTTTTCTTTCCTCGAACTCCCGAACTGCACACCTCTTTTCGCTTATGTATTCCCTTTCGATTCGATCAGTCTGTGGCCAATCAATTAGCACAAAAAGATGAATGTTATGAGACAACTCTCCTTTAAAAAAAGTCGGCCCAAAAGTAGCCAAATTTCGATCCAATTGTAAGTACAATAACTTTTGTAATGTTCAGTAAAATTGAGTTTTGAATGGAAGAGTCCCTTCATTACTAACCGAACATGTAGTTAGTGTTAAACACCAGTCAACAGAATGGGAACGACATATCACTTTCCGATTGTTACCCAAAACTTTGAGAAATTGAATGTCGAATGCGATAACTATTTAATAGTGAGTCGAAGTGTAGCCACTCTTCCCTTCAATCCCTTTCCTTTGCTGAACGAATTGAGTGATACTTTGGGCCAACTTTTATATAAAACATTTAAACAGAATCTGACCTCAAATTGAAGAAAGACTTCATCCAAGAGTACTCTTTCCTCATATATTTGTTCCAATCTTCTCATTTTGCGGATGTATTCGGGATGAAGACCTGTTTCCAATTGGATCAGTTGGTCCTTAAGAGTGGCCAACTTATCACGGTACATTCTGACAAAGACAACTATAAGAGCACTTGCATATCAAGAGAGACGTCTTACTGTTCCTTAATCTCTGTGTATTCGTTGTCTGTATTGTCATATTTGAGGACAACATCCGTTTCTGAAGCGTCTTCAGTGTCTGAAAGTTGGCTTTAAGTGAGAAATCAGCTCAAAAAATGTCAAAAAATCAAACCTTCATCGGAGTCTCTGATTTCGTAGTCATTGTAATCGGGACTCAAGTCTTCGTCGTAGTCATAATCACTCATTGTTTCACTTTTTCAAAGAAGTCTTAATTTAGTGAACAAATTGTTTATCAATTCGTACATAAAATAGGAATTAAAAGTTGATAACAGACGGCAATACTGTCTGCCATTCAATTCAACACTTCTTCAACAAAACATACAAAACGTCTGATATATAGAGAAAGGCCTGAAATTGCAGTCAATTTCAATATTAATTTCAATGAAACACAAAATTATTGAAAACGTAATTCATTTCATTTATTTCGCAAACAATTATTTGGTTTTAAAAAAACGTGTTTCCAAACTGTTGTCGATTTGTGTCTTTACATTAAAATCAATCATTTAATCCAATTGTCTTAACCTTATCTAAAAATGTTGGTCTTATTCGAGACGGCCGTCGGTTTCGCTGTCTTTAAGGTAAGCGATGAGTATTTTGAAGTTGAAATAAATAAAAGTTGTTAATAGGTTTCGGATGAGTCGAAGCTCTCGAGAGTCGATAATCTCCACAAAGAGTTCGAGTCGGCAAAGAAGGCAAACAAACTTCTTTCCCTTAAGCATTTTGAGCGCTTCCACGACACCACAGAAGCCATTAGTTCTGCCACCGCTTTAATTGAGGGAAAAATGAATAAGAAATTGAAAAAAATGCTGAAGAAAATAGTGGTTAAAGAGAACGAAGAATTGGCCGTTTCTGACGCCAAACTTGGCAATTCAATCAAGGATAAATTGAATATCGGATGTGTCACCAGTTCTGTCATTCAAGAGCTTATGACTTGCATTCGTTCTCAAATCGAAAACCTGATCCCCGAGTGGTCGCCCGAAGACGAGGCAGCCATGCAGTTGGGACTCAGTCACGGGTCAGACATTTACCCAAACTATTAGTTCTCTTTTTCCAATCAAATGATGATTTAATTGATATTATTTTTAAAAATGATTTCAAATGTATTGAACGTCACTACCGCTGATCAAAGTCTTAGTCTTTCTTTTCGTTCATTTTTTTGTATTTGAATTTAATTTTGATTGTTTTCAATAGAATCGGAAGATATAAACTGAAGTTCAGTCCCGACAAAGTGGACACAATGATCATACAAGCAGTTTGTAAGCTATTCCTTTAATCTCTACATTTTTATTGACCATTCTTTTGAAGCACTTCTCGATGATTTGGACAAAGAGCTAAATAATTATGTGATGCGAAGTAAAGAGTGGTACGGATGGCATTTCCCCGAATTGTCAAAAATAGTTTCCGATAATACGGCTTACATTCGAACCGTTTTAGCCATCGGTTTGTCATTTGTTTTTAAAATTTTCAAAGCATTTAATGAGTTAATCTATAATATTGTGTTAAGGAATGCGAACGAACGCCACGACCACTGATTTGTCTGACATTTTACCCGAAGAAATAGAAGCCAAAGTTAAAGAGATGGCAGAGGTCTCGATGGGAACGGAGATCGCAGAGGAAGATATGCTTAATATTAATCATTTGTGTCGCAATGTTTTGGATCTACAAGAATACAGATCTCAGTTATTTGAATACTTGAAAAACCGAATGATGGCTATCGCTCCCAATCTGACAATACTTGTGGGGGAACTGGTGGGCGCTCGCCTTATATCACACGCAGGTTCGCTCCTCAATTTGGCCAAACATCCCGCCTCTACTGTTCAGATATTAGGGGCGGAAAAAGCACTGTTTCGTGCCTTAAAGACGAGGCACGACACTCCTAAGTATGGTTTGCTGTACCATGCTCAATTGGTAGGACAGAGCAATCCTAAACTTAAGGGCAAAATGTCTCGAATGTTGGCCGCGAAGGCATCGCTGGCCACTCGTGTCGACGCTCTTGGAGAGGAAACTACCAATGAATTGGGTACTGAGCACAGGGCCAAACTTGAGGCCAGACTCAAGTATTTGGAAGAATCGGGTATACGTGCTATCAGTGGTTCGGGAAAGAGAAGGGCTAAAGTCGAAAAGTACGACAATAAGTCCCAAATTCATACATATAAAGCGGCCGCCGATTCCACTATCACTCAGTCCCACAAACGTAAGTTTGAAGAACCAGATGTCGAAGAGGACATCGAAACAAAGAAAGTCAAAACTGAAGACTTGGAAGAGACGCCTAAAGAATCAAAGAAAAAGAAGAAGAAGACTAAACAAGAAGTAGAGGCCCCTGAAGTCGAAGAACCAGTAGTAACGCCAACAAAGAAAGCCAAGAAGCAGAAGAAGGCAGCCACTGAAGAAGTGCCACAAGAAGTTGAGGAAGAAGAGACAGAAGATATCGAGACTCAACCTTCAAAGAAGAAGAAGAAGAAGAAAAATCAGTAATAGATTCTTATTTTTTATTGGTTTTATCAGACATTTATTATAACATTAATTATGACATTGATTTCAATTAAACGTATTTCGAATTCTTCATACAATTATCGTTAATTTTATTCAATATTTCATTTAAAAGTATTGTCAGAATTCGATTAATGGCTAAAAATATTAAATCCATTTCAACTCATTTTAAAGGAAAAAATGAATTGTAAAGGTTTTCTTTCAAATGTCCTAAATATTTTTTACCAGGGATTAACGTATTTGGCGCCACATTATCGACAAACGAAGTCAAATATTTTGGAAATTTTCGTAAAAATTTAGATATTCTTGGTAATGGCAGTCGCCATTTTGTTTCTTATTTTAAGAAATCTAGCCTTAAAACTTGCAAAATAGCCTAATTAAGCTAATTTACTCTTAAAATCGCCTGAAATAAGCTTATTTTAGAAGATAATGGCCTTTTCCGGTCGATTTAGGCTTCCGGAAAATGGCCTCCATAGTCAAAAGTTCATTTGGCCCCACCCTAGAGTCTTCCAACTTGGTGACCTCTGCTTTTTACCTAACAAGGTAAGTTTCTAATCAATCTTTGCACACGTACTTATTCGAAGTCAAGTCTGCCACAGACCTATTAAATAGGCAATTTTTCAGACTTTCCGCCATTTAATCAGCTATGATTGGTCATTTTAGCAATTAAACTGGATTTGAATTAAATTGAGCTTAATTTGATGAGATAAGAATTTAAGAGAAAATAGTGGCTTAAGTTTACCTCTGGTTTCCATGTTTGAAAACATTTCGAAAAATACCCCTAAAATCTGAGACTCTGGCGATCCCTGGTTTTTATAGGTCTGCAAAATCCAAAATAAGGAATCCCTAAAACGGCATACCTTTGAGTTTACTTAACAAATGCAATATAGCTTGACAATTTCTTGACAAAATTTCTTCAAAAATCAGGCAGTTCACTCAATTACCACTAAGGACATTTTATTAGAACTCATAATCATTTAAATTGGGGATGAGATGTTTGAATTAGAGATGATAGTCGCATCGATATTTGCCGATCCGAGATTTAAGGAGGTCTGATCCGATCCGATCCGAATCCGAGATTTTTTTGCCAGATCCGAATCCGATCCGAAAATCCGAATTCACATTTTATGCATTGCTTTACAGCCGGGGTGTGCAAGGTCTTTGTCTCTAGAGGGGGATGTAATGGGGGGGGGGATAATGACTCATTTTCCAATCAAAAACTAGACGGATATAGGAGTATATATTTCAATAATGGTGGGCGGAAATTACAACCAGAAATGCCAATTTTCCACCATTTTGTTCTTAAAGACTCTTATTTCCGGACATTTAAAGCGCTATTAAATTTAAATAAGCCACAATTTATCTATTAGTCAAGTTACAATGCTAAATTTAAAAAATGGCAATTTTTCGGCCATCATCACTTAAAATGTTTTTGAGAGGGATGAGTTTCTTTAAGTTTTTATGGAACAATCTTTTTCAAACCTAGGAAGTCATAAAATCTCGGATCTAAAAGGAGTTATTTAGGATGTCTCACTTGCAAACCACTACTTTACAGTTTATATAATTGACTTTATTGAATAGAAAAATAATTAAACCTAAGGTTCAGATTTCTTTTGGGTTTACAGTTCCGATAAACTGTAATCTGGATATAATTCAACTCATTATAGTTTCGGATTTTTTTCGGATCGGATGTGTCGATCTGATCCGATCCGATCCGAAATTCTCAATGCTCTGATCCGATCCGATCCGAATCCGAGATTTTTAGCCAGATCCGAATC
>JAQIWP010000156.1:0-36276 GCA_034695525.1 Euzetes globulus
CTTCCACAATTCATTACAAATTTTATGGAAATTATGGAAATGTTTGTGTAAAATTATGTATAAGGTCTTCGACCATACTAAAGGGATGTGCCCCTTGGCCATTATTTTGATTACAGAATTCTTTGGCGATTTCTGTTATAAACCATATGGTTTTAGATAATTGAAAGCATTAAATTTTTATAATCTTTTAACATTTTATTTCAAATATTTAAGAAAATTGTGTTTGAATGCTATAATCTATTATGAATTGTTATATTATCATTATTAGCATTTTTATTCTTGCACAAGAAAACGGTGTATTAACTTATAGGGGTCGTGGCCGTCCACTACCACCACAAGACTATCATGATTATCAGGACTATCATGATTATGGCAGTCCATATGGGGGTTCTTATGAAGACTACTATTACCGGAATCGTAGAGGAAAAGGTGACTTAATTATATAATTTTAATGTACAATTTGTCACCTTAAAAGGAGCTTTTTTAAATGAATTAAAAGCTTAAATTAATAACAGGAGTAAACAATTTCGACACTCTTGGTAAAAAGGGCAAAGTAAAGTCCCAAAAGTACCAAAAATTCGGCGCTTGTTATCCATTAGAAATTTGGATAGATTGCGGTCGTCTCTGTTGCCACAAAGCAACACAAACCTGCAATTATGATGGTTGTGCTGACAAGTAATATCACCATGATACAACAAAATATCAACTTACAGCTTATTTTACAAATACTTCTCTAGATTCTATTATAAAAATGAAATAACATTTAAATTATTATAAAATTATATTTAATAATAATTTTTTAAAAACTTTTTTTTCTCTCAAAAATTGATAAATCATTTAATCGTTTAACAATGATTTTTAAAGACTTATAAAATATGAAACTTTTTTTGTTTTAATGTTTTGACTTTTAAATCGATAAAGAGCAGCAAGATGTAATTTAATTTCAGATATATTTCTTTAAATAATTTTCACTTTGTATTATTTCATAAGATTTTCTTACGTTAAACACAATTAAACAAACCATAGATTTATGGCAGTGTCCGCCAGTTTCAGCAATAAACTAATTGCCTTCTTCAGGGAGACTTACACTTGCAAATGAATCTAAATTTGGTTCCATACAAGAAAGCGGATTGAGATCGGAATATGATATTCAACAGTCATTTGTTTTTTAGGCGAAGCACAATATTTTGGTTTCAAGAATTTATTTATTTTATTTCAATAAATTACACTCAGGGTATTGCTTTGCAACAGATTTTCAATTTATGATGAATTTCTTTTCCAGCAATTTTACAAACTTTCTTATTTGTTATTCAATTGTTTCATTGAATTATAAATAAATATTGTTAAGAAAAAATAATGCTTGCTTGCTAACATGGCTATTACTTCTTTAATTGTTAGGAATAAAGTAAACTATAGTTAACTATATAGTAAAACGACAAAACTATATACTACATACTTCGTAAATGTAGTGAAAAAACTCCTTTCGATAAACTATTGTTTCAAGTTTAAGGTCAGGAACAAGGTTTTTATTAAGCTCTTTATTCGATGTAGTTTTGAAAACTTTAACATCTATACCTTATGGAATATTTCTTTCATAATTATTTCACATGAGGTCATTTAAAAACATTAGAGATCATTAATAGTATTTCGCAATATTTGTCTATTACTTATTAATAATCTTCTATTATATATTTTCATAATTAGAATCACTAATTAATTTAACCTTACGCAAAAATATGTTTTCACGAGAATGGCCAATGAACAAATAAAATTAGTAATTAAGAAAACAAATATAATGGCTAATGATTCGGATAATAATTAATTAGACATTATAACTACCTTCTTAATAATATTTGGCTCTAATTGCATTCAAAATATTATTTGATCTTATCTATATTTAGTTTAACAAACAATTATAACTTCTAATGGTTTTGTTTTCATTAAGAATATTTGCTCAGAGAACATTATGTATTATAATTGTGTAATAGATATTATTGGTGAACTCAATTGAATTATTAGAAAAAACTTGAATGGGCTAGTACTTATTATTTTTAGTAAAAGTCAAATGTTACCGTTAATAAAAATTTTGAAATATGCACGAACAAATAAAATGTATATTTTGAAAAGACATTCAATTCCGGAAAAGTAACTCAGCAGTAAATAAATAAAATGTCACGGATTGATCCGAACAGGTGTTTACCTCCAGAACTAACCATTGAATCGGTTGACGATATTCTCTACAGAATTGGTTTGTGTTTAACATCAGTTAGAGATCGACCCAAACGGAAACTCATTGACCATCCGTTGGTTGCAGTCATTATTGTCACCATATTTATGGCCGAAAGACTAATAACAGTCTCTATTGGAGAAGAAAACGGTCTACTGATCAAAGCTCTGGGAGAAACTGGTTATTTCATAGGTGTTAGACGAGAATTGGGCTCATTTTATTCAATGATATCATTAATGCCTTTAATATCACAAATTATTTATTACTATAACTACAGGAATGGTATAAAACCGACATTTCTTCGTGTATTCCAAATGATGTCGGGTTTGGTTCCACCCATAAGTCTCGGTCTCACAGATGATAATGAGATTAGAAAATTGGTCAAAACTACTGCAAGATTCTATCAATTACTCGATTTTAATAATCAGTTTATCGCTCCTTTGGTAGGTTTTTTATTTGTTACTGGATGCTATTATTTTGGAGCAAATTCATGGCAATTAATTGATTTTATTTATTGTCTTTTAAATGCAATCTTTTTTTCACTCTGGTGCTATTATCTTTGGAATTTCATTGGCTTTCAATTCATGATGTTTTATATGCTTTGTTTATATCTTAAACTAAAAATCAATGGTTTGAATGAAAGACTGTTAGAAATGAAGAGAAGAAAACGATTCATAAGAATCAGAGAAACTTTTCAATCATTTGATTCGTTATATTCAGAGATCGATGAATACAACACTAGTTTTTGGTCAAAATTCTTGTTTATAATTTGGCTAATATTCGGGTCTATTATAACACTTATGGCTTATATGACTATATTTCATACGTTAGCCATTGGAATATTAATTCTTCAGGTCTATGTGACCACGGTATTCATTTTTGTCTTTTTATTCGTGATATTCACGGCTTCTTCAGTGACTTATTCTGCGAACAAATCCTACAAAACAATGAATTCATTGATTATATCGTATTCTAAAGACAAAAAATATCCCTTTTATTATAGAATCTCAACACAACTTAAGGTTTTTTCAATTTCATTATTATTTATTAAATACTTATTTTCAATTTATCCAGATTATGAATTTCATTGAAAGACTGTCTGAAAAAGGAGTTGGCTTTTCGTGTTGGAAGTTATTCACAATTAATTACTTCCGAAGCTATGAAGTGAGTAAAATTTATAAAGATGTCTTGTAAATAATTCAACCATTTATCTGAAGGACCTTGAACATCTGCTCATATCATATACCTTGATATTGACTTAATTTTCTGCTAATTATTTAAATTCTTTACAGATTCTGTCATATCTTCCGATATTATTCTTGAAAATAATTGAAATGAGAAAATAGTATTTTTGCTGATTCTTAAATAGATATAATTAGACCTAGATTGTCTTTGAAAGCAATTTTATCACTAAAACAATAGTGTTTTAATCACATGAATTCTATTAATGATGAACTTATTGATATTTATCATCTTAAATAATAAAGTAAATTAAACTGTTTTCAAAAATCATGTAAATAATGTGAGTAAAACAGTTTTTTTCATAATGTAAATAAAAGATTATTGCTTTGTTGAACTGGAAATTAAACGATTTAAATTATAAAGAAAACATTACTTAAATTTACTTTATATACACTAACCAATCACATAACAGGTCTGCGGCCGTGACTTTGTACGGGGAAGGGTATATGTCATGTCCGGAATGGTTGACAAGTACACTCAACCCTGCCAAAAATCACACATTTGGGACCGGACTTTGAGCTTCGTGAAATTATAAAATTTGAAAATAGACAATGTGATTTCATAATATTGAATCAAATTAATACCTTAAATTAGTTTATAAATTTATATAGAGTTGATATAATTAAATTTCATATTTATTTTACCACTAAAATTTTAAAAGCAAGGCAATCTCAGAAAATATTTTATAAATATATGACCAGTAAAAATATTTCCTAAATTTATTCTGAATTTTAAGCTAAAATTTAATGCATCAACTAATTTGTGAAAATATAAGTTGATATTTCAATGGTTGTTTTCATAAATAAGTGTGATTGTGAAAATAAACAAATGTGAAATTAGCCATATCCTTTAACATAGGTCCGTAGATGGACCTGGGCAATTGTGTGAATTTAGACAGTTTGTGAAATTATAGAAGGTGATTTTAGTTGAGTTAGTGTATCACAATGCCTGGACCTCCCAGTGCGAATTTAGCCAATTTTTTGATGAAATGAATGATTTTCAAAAACGATTCCTTTAACGAGACGTGAAAAGTTATAAATTTACCACGTTTTCAGGCACCAAGAATAAAAGTATAGTCACTTGTAGATACATTACAATGTCATACATCATATGCTAGACATACATAATACCGACTGTCTAGAAACTAATATTCAGCTTGCTCCAAATAATTTAATTAGTTTCTTCTATTTTCATATTTTCGCATAAAATTGAATTCTTAATTGAATTCACGAAATGTAAAATCAATTAATGTTTTCGTTGTACCCAATAAACTCTTCAGAACTTTAGGCAAAATACCGCTCCTCATACTCCCCCCCCAAAAAAAATTCATTGGCCATCTCTGAATTTCTTATTTGCTTTTAAAGATTAATTAACAAAGATGATGGAAATTTAACTTGAATAATTTTCTTATATCACAGAATTTGCCATTTTTCTTTACTAGAATATTTTTTTTGACATTTTTACTATTATTAATTAGGTAAAATTTCAAGTCTATTCGTTTAAAATGACATTTTTGGGCATAACATAATTGTAATGACATCAGATTTGGTGTAGTTTTGTCCTGTTATTTATGTTTTTTGAGGATACACAAGATTCTCCAGACAATATTCTTCCAGACCGATTAGCCAAAGAGGACAATAACAAAATACAACACAAATTTTGAACACAATATTTTGTCAAATATATACTCTTTCATGTTAAAACAGTAAACTCCGCTTATAATCACCTCGTTGGTGCAGGTCAATTGAGGTGATTATAGTCAATAGTGATTATAACGAGAGTTCAATTAAACTACTTTAGCTTTAAAGCAGGCATGTGAAAGGTCCGTGACCCTAGGGGCATACCTCAGACCAAAATCTAAGGGGATATAGGGAATATATTGCAAAAATGCCAAACAAAAATTGTTATCGTATTCCGCCATTTTGTTTGTAAATACCTTTAATTACGGAAATTTAAAGCGTTTATTAGCTTAATTACGCCACAATTCAGCTATTATACAAGTTACAATGCTAAATTCATTAAAATAAGGAACAAAATGACCGACTTTTTGGCCGCCATTACTAAAAATTTGAAATTTTGGAGGGGATCAGTTTCTCTACACTTTTATGGGACAATTTTTCAAACCTAGGGGAATAAATCTCTGTATAGGGGGGCATAATTCGGAAAATCCCCCCTTGCACATGCCTGATTAAGACTTGATATAAAACCAGTTGTAACTCGAAGAAATTGCATCAATTTTTAACTTGATGGACCTTTAGGTGGTATATTGAAACGAAAACCTACTCCCATTTAAAAAGGCAAAAGCACCCGTACATATCCAGTTCCTATTCAGTAATATCGATTATAAGCTCGAATGCATTTATGTTTCACTCGATTTGATTGCTATTCGTAAAGGATTTGATATTCGATACAATATTTGAATCATTACTCTAATTGCAAATCATATCTAATGGCAATTTCATGCCTCTCTCCATTTCTTTCATCACCATTCAGTTCACATTTACTTGAAGTCTTATTTCATTTCAATTGTAGGCATTGTTTCTATTATTCATTGATTCTGATAACGAGTTTGAAATACAGTAAGAACTGATAAAATAAGTAATAAATGTTTGTCACTATTTGTTTCTTCTTTTTCAGAATTAGTACCAAAAAATATATACAATGTTTCCCTCTTTTAAAACGAATCAATCATTTAGTTTGAAAAGCTTTGAAAAAAGTTATCAATTTTTTTATCTTTAATCAAATATTCATAACTAATATTTTCTTAAGAATTGTTTAATAGACATAAATAGTGTTTAGCGAACCCTCTTCTGGAGACCAAACAACTTAAAAACATTTCAATTTCAAAGATCAATATTTTTATCGCAATAGATATCATTTAAACCTAAAATCCAGTACAGAATAATAATGATATGCTTTGAATTACCTTTAACATTCTTAAATAATTGTTTGAATCATTCTTAATGTATTTCTATTCAACTTCAAACTAAATGTCAGTTTATTGGTTGAATTATGCCTCGAGTCTGAAAGTTCTACTATAAGTAGGGTTTTGAGTGCTGAAGATTTCACAAGATTTAGGCTAAAACTTCAGTTACAAAATTTGTGGCCATCTATAATCCAAAAATAAATTAAGACATGTCGATTATTTGAAACCACATTTTACTAATTTTGTAAAAAATGTCACAAATAATGCTTTATTTGAAGAATATTTTCTATAGAGTTGAAAACTTAGTCAGAGTCAGTTAATTAGGTCTATTATAAACCGTCGAATTTAGATTCTAACAATTATCACTCGAATAATTTTGAATCTGCCAAGATTCAATTAGCGAGTTTGATTTTGAAATTAATAATTAGTAATTTAGTGTCAATTGATAATATTTCTGTAATAAATCGACAGTTAATTCAGGAAAAGTCTATTTTTAATCAATTTTTCAACATTTAGCCTAAATTTAAGAGTCATCTGAAGATTTAGGTTAAATCTTAAACACCAATTATAAGAGATGAATACAATTTAACCGATTTTAGAGACGTACCGATTTTTGTCTCTTCCAATCCGAGCTATATTTTAGGTCCGACCCAATCAATGTCTTCAATGTCTTCATTCTTATCAAATAATAAATCTGGAATTTTAATTCTGGTTAACAGTTTGTTAACAAGGATAACCAAGTTTCGGAGTATATACATTTATTTTCACAAATGATTGCCCACATACTCTCTATTGTTACTCGAGTCAAAAATTATCAAATTTTTTAAAAATATTGACAGAAATTTAGATTATTATAGAAGTAGAATAGATTGACTAGATAGAAATAATTGTTATAATCGATAAAAAGACGGACTAGAAATCTAGTTATGTAAAAATAAAGCCTGCTAAATTCTTAAAACGCATATTTCATTTTCGGTTTTTTAGTCAGAATTTTCAAAATCTGTGATTGAATGCCAGATTTTTAATCAGATTCGTTGCTTATTTTAAGCCTAGATTATTAATATTGGGTGCTCAGCATGAGTAGTGCCTATCAGTGCCTTGAGCAACTCATTGCCATGAGTATGTGCCTCATGCCGTTCTTCCACATATCCATGAATAGTCAAAACCCCTGGATATCCAGATTTTGTATACTATGAGATGAGAAGTTTATCTCAAACTTCTAGTCATTTGTTTTGTACATAAGACTGGGTCAAATTTATTGTCAGTTATTCACAGGCTTTCATTTAATAAATGTTTTGTTAAGTAAGTGCCGCATATCACCCAGTTCACCACAACAGTACTGGTCCGTCGTTCCCGGTCAGCTAGTCTGACCAGCAATGGTCTGTAAGGGCTCAGGCGAGCTGCGCACACCCCCGCTTGGGCATTTTAGATTAATAAGAAACCATTGTTTTATAATTAGCCTGAATTACTAATATAGTCGATTAGTTATTTGAATAGATCAATTGAGATGAATATGTCATTCCCTTGTAGTGATTCACTTGATTAGTGGTTTTTCTTCAATTTTGAAACAATGATAGATATTTGAAAATGATTAATGAATTGTATAATTTTGTCGACACAAAGGTTGATATCGAGAGCGGGAGCACAGCTTCGCTGTCAAGTCTTCGATCTCGAGCTCAAAAAGTAAATAATTTGACGACTCTTTGCGTAACTTTATCAGCACTTCTGGTTCTGACCACTGGTATCGTCGGTGGAATCATTTTATACCGACATTTCGCACAATACAGGGTAGGACTCCATTCACTATTATTGGTGTTGACTTTTAATGGGTTTTGTCTGTTGTCAGTTGCGTCACTTCAGGGGGTGGTGTAATATCCCTTACAACACCGAAACTGGAAGTCGCTATGAGGAGCTCTACCAACCAAGATCATCCAATCACATGTTGGACACCATTAATGTCGAAAACATGATCAACGAATTGACCAAGCAAATGGAAGGCTCCAATAATGAACTTCTTGTTCCTGAAAACAGTTTAAACAATCGCTTTAATAATTTTTTCGATGAAGAGTTTGATATTGACCTCGAATTCGGACAATTCGAGCAAATCGATGTCCCGGACTTTTCTAACGGAAGGAAAGGCCGTTTCATTCACGACTTTGCAAAGGTTTGAATTGCTTTTTCTTCTCAAATATTTAAACGGATCCTTATTTCAGAATATGACCGGGATCATTGACGTCGATTCGAATCGTTGTTTTGTATTGCCTTTGAATCGAACGCAAGTACTTCCTCCACAATCTCTTTACGATTTGGTGATGAAGATGAGGGCCGGCTATTATGACATCGACACAGAAATAGTGCGAGAGATGTATCGAGTGATTACACCCCCTGTTAAGGACTTTAAGAATTTGGGATATTATATCGGAAGGGAATGCGCCAAACTTCCCACATATCGATTGGAAAGAATCACATCTCCCGGTAATCAATACTAATCTGAGAGACAATTGACTAATAAATAATTTTAGTTTATAAGCGAAGTATAGCCGACACACCAAAAGTCATATTCCATGAGTTCGCGGGCGTTAATATCCATGAACTACAAATCGTTAATATCATCGACGCTAAACCCAAACAGTGATCCTTTGAAAGTCAAACTTTCAGTCTTACATTCTGTGCGCAAATGCGTCTGAATTGCTGTAAATTATCGAAGTTTGGGCTATTGGTCTGAATGATACAAATAATTAAAATCTTGACATAATTTAAGCGTTAATTCTATCCAAAGAACTATTTTTAATGTAATTCTTTAGTCTAATCTATTGTCAAATGAATTTCTATTTAAAATAGTTTTATCACATCTTCTGATTTTAAACACATTTTGTCGAATAATAGTCACGTTTGAAGTGATAACTATTATCCTGTAATCAAATGTCATAAAATGTATTTAAATTTGCTTTCACTTTATATAACTGTTGTGTAATTAAAGTGTTCTTTATTTATTTTCTAATTGGATTCTAATTATTAATTATTATTACTTATTAAAGAAGAGGGCATTTATTAAGAAGTGTTCCGTATTTCCACTGTAATCCACTTTTAGACCAAATATTAGTTTGGATTAAATTATAAAATATATTAAACATTAATGTATTTACAAATATTTAGTTTCAATGAAATTTCTGTAATATTTACTTAAATTGTTTATTAAAATAAAATTTAATTTAGAACCGATTCAACTGACCGTTGATTGACTACACTTTAGTTAATGAAAAATAAATATTGAAAACATTTTATTCAAAATTCAATTCTTGACAAATGTTTTGATGAGTTATCGACGACTCATTCGATGCGAACAATAGTTATATCAAAATTATATCGATTTGTTTAATACATTTCAGAGAATATAATAGTTTCTGAATTAAAACTTTTGTAACAAAGGTTTTTGTTTTAATATCCGAATAGACATAACATGGAATCTTCTGATGGAAATAAGTCTTTGATTATAAATAATTAAAAGCACAGGTTGTCAATGGTACACAAATGTAGACAGGTCACATTTCTCCAGCCTGGATCAACATAAGATCTTATGCTTCCAGAGCTTATGTCGGAATAAAGAATTAGACAGAATTTGATTTTAAAGGTGTATTCACTCTTCAATTATTACATTAACAAGTAATCATAATATTTGAGGTTGGAAATGTGACCAGTCTACTTTTGTGTATCAATCACAACTTAAGATTAACAGAATATCCACTCATTTGGAGTCGAATTTTGTTTTGACAGTTCTTTGAATGGCATTCGTTGCATATATGAGTTGCAGAGCGCTCTGGAATACCGTTTGGGTTCTGTTCACATACAACAAGGATTAGATTTATGACAAGAATAGATAGATAATGTCTGGACGAGTACTCACTGGCCTTCTCTGAAGAATTCTTTCAAAGTTTGGCTAAATTTTTTCGAGTCTTTGATGAAATCTCGTTTGCGATTCTCGAGCGCTCTCTTGTCTGACGGGGAGGTTATGTACAGACTGTTGGATATTTCGTTGACACAATCCAACAGCTTTTTGATAGCACTGGCGATCTCTCTGACAAAACAATTCCCAATTTAATAACTAAATTATCAACAAATTGATTACTTAATAGTTTCGAGAAAAGTCTTCCTGTCGTTGATCTCATCGGGTATTCGACTCAATATTTTTTTTAGTGAAGAAGTTTTACGATTCAAGTCCTGAAAGGGCTCTTCAGGTCTTTTGCATTTTTGTTCTGATAATTGCAATAATGAGAGAAATGTTTCAAAATGGATGAGAAGACATACCGTCGAACTCAGGTATGTGTGCCTGTAATCGGAGCAGCGATTCGGTCATATTTATGGTTAGATCTATTCGTTTGAGAATAGAGTTGACAATATCTAACATAAGTCCCGGTTCTGATGTCTCCACCTTTTAATTCAGATTAAGATAATTATTTGGACCATTAATCGAATCAATTGATATTTACTTTAATGATGGCATTCATTAAGGTTTGGGCGGCCATCGGATCACGTCTTTCGATCTGAAAGCCGGACAATCATAAGATTAAACCAATTGAATGACAGATCAGTACAACCTTATGAATGATGGGTCGGATTAGTATCGGAAATATCAGATTTGCACAAATTGGTGGCTTCTCTTCACTCATTGTCATTATTAACTAATTATTATAAATTATATTAATTTCGATTTCAATTCCTATAATTAAAACAATTGGATTAATAGAGAACTGGAGTTAAGTAAAGATATTTTGTTGATATGATTGCAAATCAGTACACATATGGACGTCATTAGGAGTGAGCACTCAATCCAAACAAATCCAAACCAGTATTCTATTCATTCATTGCATACCTTTTGCCCTTTAATTCTTTGATAACAAACTTTCGCTCGCTTTACGCAAAACTATTCAATTATTTATTATCCAATTTATAATTAATTATTTCATTGCCAATGCAATGACCACAAAATTCATGAAATATTCATTTAATAAACTTGTCGTTCAATGGTTTCAACTATTTTTTATCCAAAGTTAAATCTGAGTCATCCTTCATAGACTACTCAAGGTTTCAACTCAAGCAAAAGTTTATAATTTGAACTTGATAAACTTAATCATTTAATTCTTAACCATTTTTTTAAAGATGATATATATCTAGAATCTAGTTCTGATCTCTAGCATCTAGTTTATTGAAACTAGATTAATTGATTACCTAAAATATTATCAAAATAACTTATTAATATAATTTTGATAATTTAAAGTATTTTTTTTATGAATTTTATTCAAAGATTTTATTGTGAGATGCGATTCATTACATTATAACAATTTAAAGTCGATTTCCAAGATATTTTTATGCAAGAACAGCAAGGAAATGCAATGTTTTAAAAGTTTTAACCAGTTTTCATGCGCTAAAATTTCAAGTGCACATTTTAAAAATGGTTCTACCATATCTAAATGGAATATTTAATAATGAAGCCTAAATTTACATTTAATAAACACAATTTTTAAAAACTGGCCATTAAATTGTCGTAGGAATCCGATTAACTTTTGATCCCTTAATTTTCAAAATAACCTTTCAATGGATTTGTTTTTACATCAGTTTATAGTCTTTGAGGGTTCTTATGATTGTGGAGTTGAAGATTAGGGCCGATATGGCCGTCATTTAACTTAATAACTATTGAAGTAAAATAGTTTCGTCTAAATATGAAGAAGAGACACAATTTTTACCTTTCAGCAGACTATGGACGCAAAGGAAATGCAATTTAGTGGATAAACAAATGGCAACTGGTTTTAGTGGATAAAAAGATCATATATTAGCCAAAAATGGTTTCAAACCAAGTGATAATCACATGAATAGAGTGAAAATCCCCTTTGAGAGCAATTATTCAATGATTGCAATCGGATCCGAATCTAATTTGGAACTCCTCTTATTTTATGCAAAAATATTCGGAAACTTAATGTTTATTAAATGTTCAAAAAAATGTCTCCAAAAAACTTTAAATTTTATTCATAATTAAAGGGAAGCCTAAATCACAGCGGCGGCTGCGGCCGCTTCAGCCAATTGCCGGGCTTTAGTGGCACTCCTGAGTTGAGCGGCAATTCTATCCAAATCTTGGTATCCCTGACGAGTAAGTCGTCGGCCACCAGTATTTGCGTCCTTTTCAACCCATTTAATGCCTTCCAAAGCCTGAAGTGATTTTCGGGCGATATTAGAGCTTCCGCGACAGTAATGTGAGGGTCGGGTCCCCTTTCGGTATCTTCCGCCGTATATTTTTGTCAAAGAGCCGACGCCTTCAATCAAAAAATAATAATAATAATAAACAAAAGCGTCCAAAAGTGAAGACTAAGTGAGAGACTAACCGACGGGTGATCTCAGGTAGAGATGTCGTGCAACTGATGCCGATCTTATGTAAAACCAGTCCTCATCGAAAGGCGCCAACTCTTTGAAGACCCCGGTCTTAACCAAATCAACCCATTCGGGAACTCGCAGTTTACCCGACCTTTCAATCAAATTAAACTTCAATTAAAATAATTCAAAATTTAAGTCAAATTACTTTTTGAGGAAATCGGCCAACTTTTTCACGAACTCTGACTGATCCACGTCTTTGACGCCAACAGATCGCACGTTTGCGTTCATTGTCTGAATGGTTAGGTTTTGGGTTAAAAACAATGTGAAGAATAACTGGATTTAACTTACAATTAGATTAAACGATGAAAACAAACAATTTCTGAATGTATTGAACACTCGTTTCAATAGGAAAAGGAAATAAAGACCGCATTCATTGCTTCACACAAATGACGTTCCGATTCTGTTATTCAAAGTTTTTATTTAAAAGTATTTCATCGAAATGTTGGCTATTATTGGGATTAATCGACACTTAATTCACTTAATGGTTAAATCAATGATTTAATGTTTAGTCAAATCAAAGATACTATAATTGGAATCGTCTTTACTGTCATTACAATCATTTTGAATAATACCCGAACTAAATAATTATGAATGTTATAAATTCTTGTAAAATTAGGAAATTAATTATCGGTAATGACGGCTAAAATTTAGACATTTTTCCAAATGGCGGACCAAAAATCTGTCATTTTGTCCTTTGTTTGAAGGAATTAAACATTCAAACTACTGTAGTAAAATAACCTAAATATAGTTCAAATAAGCTAATTTGCGCTTAAAATCGCCGTAAATAAGCTTATTTTAGGACAAAATAGCCGCTAATAGCGGTTTCCGGTAGATTTTGGCTTCCAGAATTCCCCCCTAAACAGGTTTGGCCCTCCCTAGCCGAAGGTTCATTTGGCCCCACCCTACGGCTCCCAAATCGAGCGTGGTGACCTCTGCATAAAAGTGATATTGGTATTTCATTTATTGTCAATGCTATAAGGTAGACTTTATTTTTCTAATTTTAACTTGATTCTGCTCTCGAATAGTTTGATAAAGAATGCTAAAATAACCATGGAAAAAATCGCTCTAAGTTAAAACCAGGGATAGATACAAGGGGGTATTTTTCGAATTATGAACTCTAAATTTAAGAAAAAGTTGCCCCAAAAAAAACTGACCCACTCGAAAATTGCCATTTTTCAGTAATGGCGGCCAAAAATTCAGCCATCTTGTCCATTATTTTAAGAAATTTAGCATTTTAACTTAATTAAGCTAATTAACCCTTTAAATTACCGGAAATAAGCGTCTTCAACAACAAAATGGCCGTTTCCGGTCCATTTCGTTTCGCCATGTTGGAAATATATCCCCTATATCCCCCTAAGGTCACGGACCTGTACCTGCAAATCTCTGGTTAAAACTGACTTTTCTGATATAAGAATTAATCAAAGATGGCCAATAGGTGGCTGTATTTCGTTTTACCCCTGTATACTAAAAATCCCACCCCCCCCCAGTCTTCGGCGAGCGAAGCGAATCGGCAATATTTTGGGCAAATTTTAAGATTTTTAGGCAATGTTCACCAAAAATCAGACATTTTTGCAAATGGAGGCCAGAAAATCCGCCATTTTCTTCTATATTTTAAGGAATTAATCGTTTAAACTTATAGAATAGCATTATAAGGCTAATTTAGGCTTAAAACACAGGAAATAAGTCTATTTTAGAAGAAAATGGCCGTTTCCGGCGCTATTTCTGCCCGCTATTTTACCCTCCCCCTTACCACCAGCACTTAATCTTAAGGAATTAATCTTGGTAGTTTTGAGAGCACATATCAAAATGAAAGTAAAATTGTTAGTTTTTCCACAACTCAGTTGAGCACAAACTGTTGGTATGTGAGTCCTGTTGGCAAACCTGTGTCTGACTAACAATGTATTGATTGTAAATAAAACTAATGACTAAACAGAAAGTGTTCAAAAGTACGGCTGAATATAATGTTGTCTGCCGTCGACTGTTCATAAGTCTAAGTTGCAAGTGGTTCTCACTTTTGCTTTTACTTAATTTTGAGATTTGCTCTGAATTTTTAAAACTGAGCCTGACTTTGCTATTAGAACAAAGCAGATGCTATCAGAAGTGGCAAGGTTAATTCGAAAAGCATAGGTAAATAAAGATTTAGCGATCAGTTTTCCAATTGAAACTGGAATGAGTAGTTAGTTTGGATAGAATGACGATTGTTTGCTTGGTTGGTTACAGAATGGGTGCTTGCTCAATTGTGGTGACTCTTGCCTTACTTTTATTGAATGGGAACAAAAGAATTAGAAACCCATAGAATTGTTGATGAAAGCAAAAACATTAATTGATAAGAAAATATTAGTTATTCACAGAAAAGACTTTTATCACAATTAAGTTTGTGTGCATTGAAATAGTGGTGAATGAGTGGTAAAGCGCTGAACATATGATGAGTTTCGCAATGGATTACATCGGATGCGTCTCTGATGTGAGAGTAGGCGTTGTTTAGAAGGAAAGTGAGACTCGTTTTGTCGAATCGCGTTATTACACGACTTTATATGACTTACTATTATTGACATTACTCTGCAATTGATCTTCAAATACACTTTAGTTCATTTCACGACCAAATAAATCAGTTTATTCGCCGATTCTTCACAATCTATACTTAATTGACACCAATTTATTACAATTGTAACCAAATATTAATGAGTTCTTGAGATTTACTCAATAATAAGGAGAAAATAAAAGGATTTCATTCAAATGGAAACAATCGATAGTCCAATAAATTTGAATTCAATTTACTCGTCATTAAAACTGTTGTTAGTAATCAGTTATGCCATCGATAGTAAGTATCATTTCTTCTAAATGTCTTCATTTTAATGGACCGTATCTAATGACAGGATGTCTGACGATAAGCACCGATGAAGTTGAGGGTCACTTAGAAATGGGCCGACAGATGCTATCGAAGGGACAATACTCGGACGCTCTGTCCCACTACCACATGGCTGTCGGTATGTATTGACTCAATTGAATTGATGTCACTATTAAGACAATGCCTTTAACAGAAGCGGATCCGACCAACTATTTGACAATTTTCAAGAGAGCGACAGTATATCTGGCGTTAGGCAAACATAAGGCAGCGCTGGACGACCTCAACGAAGTCATTGTATTGAAACCCGACTTTTTGGCCGCTCGTCTCCAGAGAGGATCAGTTCTACTGAAACAGGGCAGACTCGATGAGGCTCACATCGACTACGAGTGGGTCCTCCGCTTTGAGCCCTACAACGAAGAGGCAGTTCATTCATATTCGATAATAGAACCCCTTAAACACGACATACAAATGGCCTACCATTTGATTGAAGACCATAATTGGGAAGAGGCGGTGCAGCTGTTGACTCGCTTATTGCACGAATTGCCCTGGGACTGCAAACTTAGAGAAATGCGTTCCAATACATACGAAAGGATGGGTGATATCGTCAACGCTATCAGCGATTTGAGAGCCACCACTAAAATGCGTTCCGATAATACCGACGGATACCTTAAACTAAGTAAATTGCACTATGATTTAGGAGAAGCAGAGGAGTCGTTGACTACTATCCGAGAGTGTCTTAAGTTGGACCCGGATCACAAGCCCTGCTTCACTCACTACAAGAAAGTTAAGAAATTAGCGGCAAATGTGAAGGCTATGAATGATTTGGCGAACGAAGAGCAGTACTCCCAGTGCGCCGACAAAGCAAAGGCTGCTCTCAAGTCTGAGTCAGAAAATACTAACATGGTCTTTATGATCAAATCTAAGCACTGCCATTGTTTAGTCAAAGTGAGTGACACTGTTAGCCTTCCTATGAATCTTTTATTCAATTGTTCTTGTCACCGATAGGGCGGAGACGCCAATGAAGCCGTTAGTGTCTGTTCTGAAGCTCTTAAGATATATCCGGATGACGTAAATGTGTTGTGCGATCGGGCAGACGCTCACCTCAATAGTGATGATTACGAACACGGTTTGTATTTATTGATTTTCAGTTATTCATTTAAACAACTCTTTTGAAAGTTAAAAAAAATTTAATTAGCATTAAGAACAAAAAAATAATTCAATTTTTCATTTTTTAAAATGTTTTTTAGTTTAAAACATTTGTCATTTTTCGATATTCTCTCAAATATTGTATAAAAAGTATAATTAATGTTTGTTGACAGCAATGAATGACTACAAGAGAGCGGCACAAATCGATGAGAACTCTTCCAGAGCTTCTGAAGGAATAAAAAGGACACAAAAACTGGAGAAACAGAGCAAAAAACGGGATTACTATAAGATTTTAGGCGTTCCCCGAAATGCAAATAAACGTGAAATAACTAAAGCGTACCGAAGGCTGGCTATGCAGTGGCATCCCGACCAGTTCCCCGACGGCGAACAGAAAAAGGCTGCAGAAAAGAAATTTATTGATATCGCGTCCGCAAAAGAAGTGCTCACAGATCCCGAGAAGAGACAGAAGTTCGACAACGGAGAAGACCCACTCGACGCCGAAGCTCAAGCAAACGGCGGTTTTAATCCATTCGGTCAGGGCTTCAATCCATTCGGAGCGGGTGGTGGGGGCTATACATTTAAATTCACTTTCAATTAGTGATTATTTATTATTAGTATTTTACAAATTGTTGTGAATCGTTGAGCGCAATGCTTGTGGTAATGATTCTGTGCTCAGTTTTGTGCCTAAATTGTACATTAATTTGTATAATAACTGTAAATAACTTTTAGGACGAATATATAAATTCCATAAGTTTTCATAATATCGTTAATTTTTGTTATTATTTATTAATAAATAAACATTTCTTTCGAAAAACGATTCTTTGAAACAAATGGTATCGAAAATGATTTAAATGAAAGTCGAACTGACATTCAAATAATATTAGAGCGCAGAGAGTGGGACTCCTAAGCGGATATCTCTTTCCTCAAACACTTCCGTTCTTCTAAAAAATCCTGAATTTTCTGAATTAAATGATAATCTCTTGCTTTCAATTGAAATGATTTAGTTTAGAGTCATAACTGATGTGTTGAACAATGGCTAAAACTTTACTAAACTTCTTGTTATTCTTCTGTTCTATATCTATAAATGAGTCAAAAATTTTGAACAAAATAGTGGATCAGATCATTGAATTCGATGGAATGATTTTCCCTAAATCCGTTTACTCGGGCAAAGATGCCATGGTAATTAATTTGGTATATTTTCAGTTTTTCAAATTTTTCTCTCAAAAATGGTAGCAATATTTGAATCGATTCGGATATATGGCAAAAATGGACACAAAAACGAATATGAG
The DNA here is from genome assembly GCA_034695525.1 of Euzetes globulus. Taxonomy (NCBI): domain Eukaryota; kingdom Metazoa; phylum Arthropoda; class Arachnida; order Sarcoptiformes; family Euzetidae; genus Euzetes; species Euzetes globulus. The sequence goes on from JAQIWP010000156.1 coordinate 18,102, forward strand.
TTCACCCCAAATGAAATCTGTTTTAACCGATTTCCAGAGGTTTATGGGCATCAATGAAAGCGGAATTTTAGATAAGGACACCATGAAAATGATGAATATGCCCCGGTGTGGAGTGGCCGACAACATCTTAGCTAACACTAAACGCCACTACAGAATGAATAGCGGCCGACGCTTTCGTAGATATTCACTGCAGGGAAGTAAGTGGGACACCAAAAATTTAACATGGAAAGTCACAAGCTATTCAACGAGGGATAACCTTAGAGGAAGAGATCATGAAATAGAAAGAATAATGGAATACGCGCTCAATGTATTGACTTATGATTTATTATTGTAACTTGTTTAAATAATTACTCAAATGACAGGAATGGTCTAAAAACAGTGCTCTCACTTTCATCAAAGAAACAACAACCAGCAAAAAGGCAACCATTGAAATCGGCTTCAAAGTCAATGATCATAAAGACGGCAATCCCTTTGATGGACCGGGACGTACATTAGCTCATGCTTTCTTCCCACAGTTCGGAGGCGACACACATTTCGATGATTCAGAGAAATGGTCTATCGATGGTCGCCAAGGAGTTGATCTGTTAAGTGTTGCCGTCCATGAATTTGGACATGCATTAGGTTTAGGTCATTCAGATAATAAGGAGTCCCTTATGTATCCGACATATGCCGGCAAAAGGTATCAATTAAAAAGTGATGATATAAATGGCATTGAAATGCTTTATGGAAAGAGAGAGCGAAGAGACACCACTTATTTGGACACTAATGAGAGAAAAATACCAAATGTTGAATATTCAGCTCCTGATTTGTGCTCAGACTTTAGAATAGATGCGGCCGATTGTAATGAAATGGATGAGTGCTTCTTCTTTAGAGATGAATATATTTGGAGAATTAAAAGTGACACTGGAATATACCCGGGTTATCCAAAGCTTATTTCACAAATATTTCCTGGATTTCGTGGAAAAGTCGATTCTGTATTTACTGAAGAAAATAATGGGCGAACATTCATCTTCAGAAAAGACAGGGTTTGGATCTATAAGGAGCCAATGACTCGAGCCATCAGAGCTAATGACAGTATCGCTAATATCTTCAGAAATATTAAGACCAATTATTTGGACGCTTCCACGCGTTGGGGTTTCAACGGAAAGATTTATTTATTCAAAAGTATCCAAATATTTGATAAATTGCTTGAATTATATTTTAATCATTTCTTTTACACACATTGCAGACGAAAAGTACTGGCGGTACGAACCGGAAAAAGTGACGAATCCTATTAGCAGTCGGTATCCAAAGTCGACGCGTTCGTGGGGAGGTCTGCCCAAAAAAATCGATGCCTCAATGTTTTGGCCCAAAACTGGCAAAACTTACTTTTTCAGTGGTTCTAAGTATTACCGATTCAATGATATTTCTAATTCTGTAAGTTCTCTACAATTTTTATGATCCACTGATCACAACTTATTCAATAACAGGTTGATAGGGCTAACCCCCCTTTTCCCAGAGAAGCCTCAAAATGGTGGCTCAAATGTCAAGGGGAAAGACTACATAGATCTGATTCAAACGAAATTTCATATAATCTCAATGAATCGAATGACCGGAGCGGACAGGGATTCTTCAATACTGTCGCTTCTGGTTTGGATCGATTTGTTTATGCCATTAATGTTTTAAATTATTTTAAAAAGTAAATCATTAATCAATAAAAATGAGAATTAATTAAATATTTTTGAGTAAAATTCTTGTCTTTAATTTGTCTGAAGTCTGTCTAAGACATCGTTAGCGATATCCGATTCATTGGCAATCGGTTCGTAATATTCTTTAAATCCATCTTTCCTTACATAGACTCCGGGAGTTTTGAGTCTTTCCAAACGTTTGCTGAGTAAGGCATGACCTTGGCACGGAAGGTATTCCAACGGCTTACCTAAATATTTAGACATATGATTCGAAAAAATAGACAAGAGTCAACAAAATGTTTGAGAGAACTTACAAATAGTGGTCCAATCGCACCCCTGAATCAGACAAACGCACAAAATAGTTACCAAAACAACAGTTATTGCTAAGAAAGTCCACCAAAACGTTTGAATGAATGGCCACAACAAATCCAACAAAGTAATCTTGGGCACATCTGATATGTCATCCTTTCCGTAAACAATTTTCAAATTTTCGAACTCTAAATAATATGCGTTATATTCCTTTTCAATATCTTCTTCGGCCTTTATTTTTGAAATTAAAACAAAATTTATAGATTCGGCTGAAGTTAATGGAAAAAGTGACCTTAACACAAACAGATTCTTTCAATATTTGACTGATTAGGACCAGGAATAACAATTGAAATACTTTGATAATTTCACTATTTGTCATATTTATCAAAGTAATTCTTAAAACCAAAGTTGTCAACTACTTGAGAATATAATCAAATATAAATATAAGCTAGGACAAAATATAAAAGGAAAAAAGAAAATATTGGAAAGTATTTGAATTTCGAATTAATAAACTTATAAGTTCTATAAGCAGAACAAAAGATTTTGTACGTAAACAAAGTGCGCTTTTCAGTTAAATAATTTACAATAAATATGAAATTGAGAACATTGTACAGATTTGTTTACGTACAAAAAATGGGGTCCCCTTCCCCTTATTCCCCTTATAAGTTATAACTTTATTAGACGTAAACTGTGAACGATCTCTGCCTTCAAACAAACGGTTTGCGATTTAAAATTTAAAAGTCTTTCAACACTTTTGACTGAGTTTTAAATTGAAATGACGTCCAAATCAAACCCGAATCCATTGTTCACTAAATGGTTGACCGAATGGCGGAACGGTGCCAAAGATGTCGGTTCCAAGATGCAATTCGTTTACAGCAAGGTTTGAACTCTATTTAAATTAAATGTCGCTTTCATGAGATTAAACTTTTTGTTGTATTTATCAGTTCCAGGAAAATCTTCCATTATTTTTAGGAGTAATTCAATTTTGAGTAACTTTTTGTGAACCAATTTTTTATTTATCTTTTTGATAGGCTTTGAAGTCATTGAGAGAACATCCGAACCAATTGAATAGTGGACAGGAATGCAGACAATTGAAGGGTTTCGGAGAAAAACTTTGTAAAAGAATTGACGACAAATTGGGTGAAGTGAACGGATCCAATGGCTCAGCAGATGATAATAACCAACAATCAGTTGCTCGAAGTAATCAACAAACAACTGATTTAACTGATTTGTGGAAACAGAAAAAGAAAAGACCTCTGAAGAAGACACCGAACAAGGATTCGAGTCCTTTACCCAAAGTTCCCAAAACAAAGTCGACCCGAAATTCAAGTTATATTCCGAGTGAAGGTTCGGGCGGTTATGCAATACTTATGGCTTTGATTAAAGCCGAAGTGGAAGATGGCGTCGACTCTTTGGGTAAACAAGAACTACAAAACTCAGCCCAAGAGTTTACAACCACATCAATGACAGTGGGCGCCAATGGCAGTCATTATAGTGGATGGCATTCCATCAAAACTCTTATCAATAAGAATTTGATCGAAAGGGATGCCCACAGATTCGCCTCATATTTCTTGACTCAAACCGGAAAAGATTTGTCACAAAAATTATATCGAATTTATAGAGAGAAACAAAGATGTGGTGAATCTGAGGACAGAGTTGCACAGAACACCACTGATACCAGTGATTCCGAGTCCATAATTCCTGAAGCTTTTCTGACAAACAATGGTTTGAGAGAAACTCAAAGCTCTTCTCAAAGCAGTTCATCGAATATATTGAACGAAAGATTCTGTTTGTCGGCCAATACTTTTGATATAATTCTTTGTGTGGACACTCGAGAACAGGCCAGTGGTGTCAACAGAGAAATGAGGAAAACCGCTCTAATGTCTGTTCTCCAACAAAATGGCGTCAAAGTAGAGATGAGAACATTAAGTGTCGGCGACTTTGTGTGGATTGCAAAACAAAGGGTTGATTTAAGACAGAATATGTCCACTATTAGTACCAATAATAGCCGTTCCCGAAAGGAATTACTCTTGGATTTTGTAATCGAACGCAAAAGAATAGATGACTTGGCCTCCAGTCTGAAGGACAGGCGATGGGACGAACAGAAATACCGAATCTTTAATTGTGGTGTTCGTAAGCCCTCCTATATCATTGAATATTTCGGGCTAAACAGTAGACGGGGTGATTTCGGTGGTATTAATTGCGATACCTTGGATCAGGCCATCACTAACGCACAGGTCGACGGCCTATCAATTAAGAGATGTGACAGTTATGACGACACTATTCGCTATTTAACACTAATGACCAGATATATTGAATCCCATTTTAAAGACAAAGCTTTATATTCGTGTTTAAGAGAAGAATTGGTTAATAAAGAGGTTTCGAATAATCACTTCATGACTTACACCGAATTTGATCGAAACTCTAACAAAATCACAAATTTTACGGTAAATGAAATGTTTTTGAAACATTTGCTGCAAATGAAAGGGGTTTCTGTAAACAAAGCAAAAGTGATTGTCGACCACTACCCCACTCTTCAGAGTCTTTTGGACGCCTATTCCATTACTGATAAGATCAAAGAAAAGGAGAATCTGTTGTCTTCACTCAAATGTGGATCAATGGAAAGAAATTTGGGACCGAATTTGAGTAAAAAAATTTATAATCATTACAACCGATAGTTTGTCTTCCATTTCATTAATTAATAATTATATTTTTTCATCATTTCTTATATTAACGCATTTTATAGTTTTGAAAATGAATTTCAAGTATTTTGATTATTATATTTTTATTTAATTAAATCATTCAATAAATTCACTTCAATTTAATGAATTATTCTTTTGATTCAAACTTATAAAGAAAAAGTTGAAGTTCTTCCAGATTTGTACAAAAGAATGGATTGTATTTTCTCTCATTATTTCCTCTTTGTTTTTAATGATTTCGTTTAAAGAAGGCATTAAATCCAAGGTAACAATGAATTAGCATTTGAAAGGAATTTAGATGGAACGGTGATTACCAAGACTAGTCATTTTTTGGATTCTAAAGTCCAAGATGTCTTATCTATTTAATTGATAACATATGAAGGATGTATTTACTAAAGAATCTATATAATTTTATTCTGTTCATAGACTCGGTGACAATTTTTCTTTAAAGTTGAGCTCTGAATTCAGGGTCATTCGGACTAAACTTAATTATTGAGTCAATCAATAATAATCAGTCAAAACTACAAATTATTTAATCAGAATCTCTCGAAAACCATTAAATGAAATTCACTTCAAAATAAAGGCATTCATAGAAAAAAGCTTAAAATTTGACATTTGATGAAATTAATTATTATAATCTTCTTTCGGATGCTTTCTTCAGACTAATGGCAGGATTTATGAATCGAAAGCATTACAGTTTCAAAATCTAATTTAAAGCCAACTATTTCGAGCAATAAATCATTCATTTGGGACAACAAAACAAGTGTAAGCTCTCACTCCTAACACTTCATAAAATGAAATTCAATTGAAGTCAATTCATAAAATATTTCTACACTAATACTCTGATCAATGATTGAAAGAAATTATAAATGACTTATAGCCAGGGTACCCAACAATTTAACTGAAATCACCGAATTTCAGTCAAATTTAAGAATAATATAAGATTTTTGTTTTGTTTTTTTAGTTTTTGATTTTACATGATGTCTTTCCTATCCTGTAAATTGATGGTCAACTAATCGGGCAATAATTGAAATAATTAAAAAATTAAAAAATGATATCAAACTGTAATGAAATGGGGACACACATAGTATATGTGTTTCATCAGTGGGTTGACCGCAAAAAAACTTTCACTTTTGACTCAAAAGTTTTGAGTGAATTTTAAATTATGAGAAATATATGATGTGAGCGTTTTATGTGTCCTAATCTCCTTTCATATTATTTATCACAAAATATTTTCAAAAACTTGATTTTCTCAATGAAATCAAACAAATCTTTAAAATTTAAAGTTCACTAACAGTTTATTTATTTTGATTTATCCGAACCTCTATAATAACGTGAGAAATGTGTAAATCTCATCGATTCTAATATCATTTAAAAGGCAAAAACCTTTTCATTCAGTCATTGCTCAGAATACCTGTCATTTCAAACGATTATGTGATTATGTGAGTGAACTTCTATTACAAAAGACTCGAATTACTGTTTTATTAGATTTGTTCAAATATTCGAATGTAAGAAAAGTTTCGAAATCTGTTTAGTTTTATGCTCTAAAAAAGTTCAATTTATTGAAAAATAGCTAAAGCTTTCAAAAGCTCTTTAGATAGATTAGATTTTTTGATTGTTTAGGAACTATGAGGAGAGTGATTCATTTAAGTAAAAAACAACCAACACATTTGATAGTAATGTATTACACACAACAATTCACATTAAATGATAATCAAATTAATGGAAAAAACAGAATTCCAAGAAGTCTTATGGCAGTAAAAATAGTTGTCTGCTCTAAGATAACAAGTGATGACAAATTCTTACATTTAATTCAAAACTCGTTCACATTTGGAGAAAAATTTGAGTGAACTTCCGCTAAGAGTTATTAACACTAAAGAGTTGGGTACAAATACTCGGCCACTGATTCATACTATTTGATTAATTTCACGAATAGTTTACAAATATTTGAGAATATTTTAATTAAAACCATCAAACAAAACGTCTATTACATGACTACCTGGTAATATTAAACACAATCAAATTGAGATCATTATAAATAAAAGTTTATATGTTTAAAATATGTGTATATAATAGTAGACTTACATGGTGCAAAAAATTGAGAGAGGGAAAGAGGGAGAGGGAGGGAGGGGAGAGAGAGACCTATAAAAAGATGGGCTCAAAACTAATAGCACACTGACCGTGCTTCAATATTAAGTCTACTTTAAACATGGCCTTTTATAAAAATGCTATTTTAATTAGGTTCCAATTGTATGAATAAAATACATTTTAAGTTATTTTAGAACGAAATGGTTTAAAATTGGAGTTTAATTCGGATGAATCTATTGGGAGAAATCAAAAATAATGAATCAATTGACGTGAAATTCGAGTTATTATGAGATATCAGTCAATGGTTAAGTCAAACATTCAGTTTACGGTCAAATCAAAATCAGATCATTGACTTTGAGAGTGAAAGTCAAGTCTAGACTTGAATTGAAGTTCACAGTAATGGCTGAGTCATCGAAGAGCGGGAGCAATAGTCAGCACAGCACAGCTTCAATTAATGAAATTCACTTTTTCACCGAAGGATAGCTTATCTCAAAGCGGAAAAAATTCGCTATTTTTTAGAACATTTTCTGTTAAAAGGATTCTTAAATAATTAATAGCGAACCGGTATTTGCTATCATTGAAAGCAATTTAAGTTAACATTTCTTAGGCTTTGATTTTGAAATATGCTTTCAATTTGAAAACTTTTAAAATAACTAAAAATAGTTATTTTTGCAAATTTGCCTTTTTCTAGATTTTCATCGAATAACGTCAGAGATGGTTAAGTGAAAAAATTTTGACGCAAAATGTGTTTCGATTGTCTTAAGTTATGAACAATTAATCAAAAATCAATTAGCAAACAATTGTTTACTTATTTTTGTTATCAAACATTTGATTAGTGTTGAAGTCACTTATTATGGGAAACACTTTAATTTCAATTTAATTGTCAAAATCTATAGCATATGTCTAAAGGTTTTCATTGAAATTGAAAATCGAAATGTTTTGATTGATTTAGCATTGAATGAATGAATTGGCATTCATGCGGTCCACTCAGGCCTTGGGATCAGTGGAAAAGAACTGGTGTTACGTGATTACGCTTTTGATGACTTGATTTCAATTAATTCAATATTGGGCATGATCAAGGTAGTACAATAAATGGCTAAATATTTTTCAAATGTTTTAGGAATAATTCAGATTTAGATTATAACCAGACTTTCAGAACTATAGAATGAATGTTAGAAATGAATGAATTAGAAAAAGTTTGTTCGAGATTTCATCCTCGAACATAGGATGCCATCCATGGTCATTTGCAATCGACTATTATTCAACATCATAACATTAGCAAAAAAGGCAAATCAATAAATCTGATGATTAAACAGTCAAATCTAAATGAGACATTTTTTTGGAAACATTTTGGACATCAGCTCTTTTGTGAAATATTTAGCATTTGTTTACAGATTTTAATGGCTTTGAAGTGAAAGACTTGTATTGTTTAAAATATATATAATTTCAATGAATGATTCGATGCTTTGAAAATAATGAATGCATTAATAAATAGACAAAATGTTAATCCGAGGAACGGCTCTTGGGATCTAAGCCTCAATTATAAATAGTTTGACATTGGATTGATTGAGAAGTGAAAAAAATAGCCGTCAGTTAACGCCTACAGAGAAACGGCGGTTGACTCCAGAATAAGATTCTATACATTAATTCAATATTAGGCTTAGGGTTAAAGAAAGTGAATCTCTTGAGGGCATAAACTCATTGTTCAGTTACTTTACATAATATTAAGACTGAGTTAGTGCTGCATCTGAGGTATGGTGTCATTGAAGCACTGGTTCACTAACTAACCAAAAATCTATTTTGACATTCAATTGATGTAATAAAATATGCAGAAAATATCACAAAATAATTGCATTTTCACATTGAATAAACATTTACTTACAAAAGAAAAAATATTTTGAAGAGAACAGGTGTCAAAAGTAAAGATAGGTTTGAGTAAAAAGCAGGGATGGCCAAAGCAACTAAAGTCTAGAGAGTATTTCGGTCCAAATCTCTAGAGGGTCTAGTTTAAGTTAATACGGCCGACGGAAAACCGCCATTTTCTTCTTAATTATGCTAAATTCCCGTGATTTTAGGCTAATAATAGCTTAAGTAAACTTTAATCAGGCTTCAATTAAAGGTTCAAGGTTCAATTTATTGAAATAAGAATTAGAAAGGCAGATTTTTTTTGGCCGAAATTTGCAAAAAGGCTAATTTTTAGAAAAAAAACAAACATTTAATCCATTTTGTACACACGACGACAGTATCATTACATTAGCAATCTAGGTTAGTTTCCTTGATTGAGGATTGAAGTAGTAGTCAATGTCAAATCATATACTTCAAAACTACTTTATTGTGGTAAAAAAGGGGCGACTTGAAAGAGTATTTTGGTTCTAGGGAACATAGTGAAAATATCCCCTTAGACATCTCTGGCAAAAGAGGTCTCACAAGCCTTTGAAACCAGATTTTCTGAAGAACTTGGGCTTTACTTTCATTTGTATTGACTGTTTACTGAATGCAAGTGATGTGCAATCGAGTGAACGTCTCATTAAAAAAAGGATTCGAGCCTTCATTCCAGTTCGGGTCAAAAGCATCAGAACAAAAGGGCGTACCCTCTCATATGAATTTGTCGATTCTTTCACATTCAATAGTTTTCAAACCTTTCTATTATTTATTCACAAAAATGAGTTGAAATATAAGTTCGGGTTCTTTTCATTGTCAATGAAGTCAATGAGTAATTCGTAAAATTTGAATAAATATTCTAAGAATAAGAGATACCATCTGAAAGACTAATAACGAGGTGAATGTTCTCCATCTCTAACTCTTTCGGAAACGTTTGACAACAAAAGTATGAGATTTTAATTCAAACAGATTTTAATTAATCAAAAAAGGTTTGCAACAAATAGTGCACTGACTTTGCGTCGGACGACAATCAAAAGAGTGGAAACAAATAAAATATGGCAACTGATCACCACATTAGACACTCTGATGGCATCCAATTTTCAAGTTCAATGTTTTTCTAAATAATCTGTTGAATGTTTTATGAAGAAGTGCTAATTCTTTGTTTTCTTTCTAAAATGTTTAATAGAGAAGAAAGTTAAGAGTCTTTTATTGTTTTGAGTGCAACTAAAATATTGACAAAATTATCCAATAGTTATGAAATTTCGATTTTATGCACAGAATAATAAAGTTTGACTTTATTTTGTGCAAAACTGTTTACACAATAAAGTTGTTGTCAGAAGAATGACTGAACACTCGTCTAAAAACAAATTGTTTTCGAATAAAGAAAAGTTTGACTTTGAGTCAAATTGTCTGATAATTCAATATTGCATTGAGATTCATTTTTAAACATTTGACAGAATTGTTGTTTGGATCCTTCAAAAGCAACGAATTCATTCCTAACCTAATTATGATGTATAATGAGAAAAAAATGCAGGGATGCATTGATTGCCACAATATCGCCAAACGTCAAACATTGGTGAATAACATGAATAAAAATAGTATTTTCAGTAATTTGTCGCAAAAGTGATAAATTATCAAAAATTAAAATAAATGTTAATAAAATAATGAAAGGAAATGCCAGAAACATTTTAGGAAACTTTTCAAAATAGTTCTAATGATTAAAAGATATAAAGTTTTATTTTTTTTAAAAATTACATTTTTAGACAAAATTATTTGAAAATGAATTTCCACAATAAATATTGAAAAGCTTTGATCATTTCTCAGAAAGTCATGTGAAATGAATAATAAGTGAAGACGACATAGATCAGTATCAATGGTAGGGACGGCCCAACAAATGACCACAAATCAAAAATTCCAAAAAAGCAATAAATAATTGCTTCGAAAATTTTATTTATTTTTATTTTAATTTTAAACTTTATATTCAAAACTGGTGAACATCTGTACTAATGATTAGAAATTTTTTGAAAAGATTTGATTATCAATTGTTATTTTGATGAATTAATTCAAATGAAGAAAATTATCGAAAATTTTCCAATACTTTAATAGTAGATGACATGCAATCAATTTGGAGACAATGATAATGACATTCAATTAGTGGGAAATTTAATTAAATGTCCAAATATTAAGTGAAACGCAGTTTTCGTTTCTGTTATATTAGTTTTGAGTCAAATCTTAAATCGATTTCTTAATAGAAAGTCGTTTATTAGTTGAACACTGAATTAACAGTAAAAACATTAAAACGTGTAGTCCTTGATTGCAGTAAATTAGGAGGAGCACAGACTCGTTGCTTAGCTCTGCTGTTCGGTTAACTTCAATATAATAGTTAGTCTTTGGCTCAGACATGTAATTGTAGTTATGATTATTTAAATCAAATTCAAGCGTTTAATGAGAGAAAAGTCTAATAAAAATATCTAAATATTGACTGTTTTGTGGCCAATGTTTGTTACAAAAAAATGCTGACCGCAGGTATGCATTAAGATATGTTGTGAGCCCTGTTTGGGTACATCACTCCATTTGATTAAAGGTGGGACTTGTATTGCGTATAGAAATAGTTATCAGAGTGTTAGGTGCTTCAACATTGCTTTGCCGGATGCTTTAAGTAGTGAATCATTCAACTTGTTCTACACACCAGTCCAGAGCATCATTGGGTGGAAGCGTTACGACTGCAGCAGAATTGTTATATTAATACACTCTCGATCTCAATATTATTCAGTCATTCATTCATAAGAGATGAGAAGCAATTGTTGTTACTTTACTCCTGACTTCTTGTGCTCTAATGTTTTGTGATGACAACTAAATAGACGAACAGAAGAGAAGTTTTCTATTCAAGTGCTGATCACTTCTCTATCAAAGTTCTCAATTGTTTAGTCTTATAATTAATTTATCTCTTTCCAAATTTCAAATAAACTAATAAGCAATTAACAAAATGTTGATAACAAGGCTAAGGAGGCCTTCACTCATTTCGACGCTTTTAGATAATCCAAATCGTATTCTTATTAAAAGTTTGGCATTAATTGTGTTATGTATTGAATTGAGTCAAAGCGCTCCAATCACTTCCAGACAGAAAAGAAATGTTCGCTCAGATGTCGGCGCAATGGTATGTATTGACATTTTCTTATATCTCTTATATTCACTCATTCAAGTTTATTTCACAACTTATCTCATTATCTGAAGGAAGTATTGCTTTGAAAAAAATACGAATTTCATTTGATATAAGGGAAAGTAATCCGAATAATTAAACTTCTGCTTTGATATTGAATTCGAATAAATGTGTCAGTAGCAATAGCAGTAGCAATAGCAATAGCAATAGCAATAGCAATAGCAATAGCAATAGCAATAGCAATAGCAATAGCAATAGCAATAGCAATAGTAGTAGAAATAATAATGGTAATAGTAGTGATAAAAGATAATTCACTCTTTGTTTAAAGTTTATCGAATTCACGACAAAAGTCTTGAAACGAAAGTAAAAGCAATAATTCATTTATAGTATTGTTTAGAAAATTGAAAGTCAGTGTAAAAGTGTGTAAAAGTTATATAACTGGAAGACGAGAGCAATAATCTCTTCATTGCATATAATGTCAAAGACTGCGATACCAGATTTGATCCCTGACTTGAAAGTTGAAAAATCTTAAGTGAAAGAGAGTCAACATTTTTAGTGGTATTTTCATGAGAATCAGCTTAAAAATTGTTGTTCAGTGCATCGCCCTATCAGATAGTCACTAACTGTTGGGGTCCTCAGTCAGTCTTTTAGATGGGAGCGCTCGGGATGTGTGGGTGTCATCATTTGCAACAAGGATAATCAAGTTCTAGGCGATCATGCATTCAGACAAATGACCCTTTCGTGCAAATAGTCGGCAACTCCCGCAATGTATATAACTATTGAGAAGTGCGAACTCACCTCTCGTTCATTCCTTAAACATTGTTTTGTTTTCTGTCAAAATCTTCAAATATTTAACATAAAGTCTGAAAACTTGAGTTTTGGCAACAGAGGTGTCTCTCCTGTTGTCCTTGAATTTCATTTGACTTGAAGCCAAAAATGAAATTTTAAATAAATATTAGTTTTTAAACAATACCTGCATTTATATTAAAACGAAATAAAGCTAGATTAATCTAAAACAGATAATCTCAATGACAATCGCTTTTTAAAGTTATTGTCGGGACTGAGAATCACAACGAATTACATTTAAACCATCAGATTATTTGATTCGCTCAGCATTTCATAATCAATTGGCAGACGAACTATGGGATGAACACAATGGGGAAACGGTATTATTATTATTAGTGGCCCTGAATTCTGCCATCCGTCGAGTGCTCACAAATTCATAAAAAACTGAAATCGTGATATGCCTTATAATAGACAACAATTATCTTTTGATTCCTTCAAATAAGATTGAAATTTGTCTGAAAACTAAAGCTTTTTCTAATGTTCTTCAAACACGAAATAACTTTTGGCCGAAAAGAATTGCAAGAATTCTCGAAGCGATTAGTTTTTCTCTTTTCCATTCAAATCAAAAGTTAATAGAATACTCGTCCGATTAGGAACTGAAAGATCAGGAATATTATGTTATGTCATGTCTTTTTGCTGTGCAATAGATATCGATCGAAAGTTTGAGTCATCACAAGGAATGTCCGATAATTAACAGAATTACACAGAAATCATGACTCATATTAGTTTTTTTGTCAGCAAACTTGGATGAGATCAATGTCCCAAAACATTCTCATAAATAACAGAAACTACTCTTCCGTTGAATCGTTGCAAATGTTAGAAGAGTTGAGACTTGTTATACATCCGAAGTATAATAATTAATTGCAGTCAACGTTATACAAAACACCCACTTATTTCTTACTCGTAAGTCACTCAGTGGTCAAAGTCTTTTCTAAATCGGAGTCAATGTTTTCATTCAGAGTTTGATAGTTCTCTTGATTTTTGTTTTGAAGTTCAAGAACTTTGGAAAGTGTTTTTAGTGAGAAAATATTCTAATTTGGTTTTGTGAATGAACTCTTTATGAAATAACACAAACACTACCACTCTATTCATATGCAAAGGCTTTCAAGTTTTATTTTTTTAATTGTGGGAAACATTAGTTTGGGATATCCCTTCTTTTTAATTTAGTCTGGAATTGGTTAATCAAAATACAGTCAATTTTCATAGAAAGCAAGTTTTGGGTTTTGAAAATAATGAAAAAACAACAATAGAATCGATGAGTGACTGAAAGTACTTTCATTTATAAAAAATGAAAACCAAAAGCATTCACGCAATTGTCCCAACACTCAAATGAAGGCCACAATCGATTGGATTCGCTTTTGAGTCATTGTATTGCTTTGAATGCAAAATCTAAATAACTTTTTTAAACATTCATTCAACACTTATTCCATGACATGTATTGACAGAAAATAATAATAATTTCAAAGATATAAAGCCATTGATTGGAATATAGTGCTTAAAAAATGTCCTTTGTTTGTTTGGAAATATTTCATTTTGGGTTCTTGGAAATGAAGAGACGACGGTTTAGTTTGTATTCATCTCTCAAATAACGAAATCTAATAAAAATGTTGTGAAACTTATACCCTAATTATAGACCAAAATCTATAGAATAATCAACAATCTAAAGGAAATGATACTGAGGCTGGTAATTCATTTGAACCAATACTTTCTTGGAATTTTTCAGTAATAATTAAATCAGAAAAAAATAAGAAACTTTAATAAAAAACTATTTCAAAAGATTTTGACAGAAAACAAGTTTTGAATATTAATTCTTTGAATCGATTATTAGAACGTTATATAATTGAAAATAAAGTGTAATCTGATTTCGTAAGGGACACACATTTTGCCACAAAACCCCATTTAATGGCATTTAACAAACTATACCTCATTAGTTGAAACACTCAATAACGAAGACGAATCAGTTATGCTATGAATGCTAACTAACATTTGTTTACAAAAAATGATCCTTCAAAAATTAGAGGCCACTTTTAAGATAGAATCAAAAAATGAAACATTTACTTGTACAAATAAAATTTATGCGACATAAAAATTAATGGAATTTTATTTTTAATGATCTAGCTCTACTTGCAAAAGTTCGGGTACATGAATGAGAGCGGTGCAGCTAATCTGGTCTCCGAACAAACTTATTCGGGTGCAGTTTTGGAATTCCAACGTTTTGCAGGAATAAATGAGACAGGTATTTAATTTATTCAAATTTTTTGGCTTAAATGAACTAAGATTGGTTAATATGAAGGACTTCTGGATGAGGAGACCATTGAAATGATGAACTCTCCCCGTTGTGGAAACAAAGACAAAGTCGGACACAGTGAAGATGCCAGGCGAAGGAAACGCTATGCATTACAAGGTTAGTCTGAGTCCCATACCTTCACTTTTAATTGTTATCTCTCTTTAAATTATTATAATTTCTATTCAACTTATGATAAATCAAATAAAAGCATTGACTGTCAGTCTGTATAGCAATGATTGAAATGATAGGAAATCATAGCAAAAGTCTTGACACAAATGTCTCAAATTGAGACAAGTAAAAAAAAGTTTAAATTTAAACTCAACTCTAATTAATGGCATTTATTATTGTTTTAACAATTTTTTAAAATTAGATAATGAAATCATAATTTGTTCGAAGCATTTCAATATTGTATCGATTAAAATATAAAAACACATTATTCTTAAATGTGTTTTGAATATTGAGTTTCTAAAACAGAAAAATAAAAGCAATTTATTAAATAATTTCCAGGAATAGAGTGAATAAATTCTGATTAGACAATCATTCAATGATTCATTTCTAGTGAATATTCACAGATTTCGTATAAATTAATGAAAGCAATGAAAGTACAGGAAAGCTATGCTTCAAAGATCACTTCAATAATAAACAATTGATTTACGTTTCATTGAATCGGGAAATAAAATAAAATTCAATTAAATATTCAGGTTCTAAATGGCGCCGAACGGACCTGACGTACAGAATATCTCAATATCCAACTAAATTCCTGTCCAAAAAACAAGAAATCGATAGAGAAATGGCAAAAGCTTTCAAAATATGGTCTGAAGTGACACCACTTTCATTCGAAGCGAAAAAGGAGGGCCGGGTTCACATTGATATCAGATTTGTGAGCGCAGAACACGGCGATGGCGATCCCTTTGATGGGCCGGGTAACACATTGGCGCATGCATACTTTCCCCAATATGGAGGGGACGCACATTTCGATAATGAAGAATATTGGACCATATCTTCATACGCCGGTCCGAATTCAATGCTTTCAAACATTTGACAACAAATCATAACAATCTTCTCTGTTATTTACACTCCATTTAGGAACCAATGTATTCCAAGTGGCGGCCCATGAATTGGGACATTCATTGGGTTTGGGTCACAGCAGTGTTAGGGATTCACTAATGGCTCCGTTTTACCAAAAATATAAACCAAAGTTCAGACTACATCAGGACGACATTCTTGCCATCCAAGCCCTATATGGTGTCCGACATACAGCTAGTGATCCATCAGATAAACCGGAAAAGCCTAAGCCGTTGGACCCCGACCCGAGCGCTGACGGACCTGATCTATGCCAAGACAGTTCAGTTGATGCGGTCACTCGCATAAGCGATGGCACGACATTCGTTTTCAAAGGCAATCACTACTGGAAAGTCGAGACCAATGGTTTGGCGGACGGTTATCCTCGAAGGATCTCAAGTGATTGGGACGGATTACCCGGCAATTTAGATGCAGTGCTCACTTGGGCTGACGGCAAGACATTCTTCTTTAAGGTACTTATAATACAGATCTATAGATATAATAGAGTTATCGAAGCATTAAATTAAAAACAATCAATCATTTGTCAAAATCCCAATTATTTTTTGATACAAATAAAAGGGCGATAAATATTGGAGATTCAAGAATATGAGAATGGATAAGGGATACCCCAAAACTATAAGCACCGGATTTGCTGGCATTCCAGACAAAATTGACGCCGCATTCGTTTGGAGCGGTAATGGAAAGACTTATTTCTTCAAAGGTATTCTTTAAACTATTTATAATTAAGAAAAGACCTAATCGATTGATTCGAATGTCAGGCAACGATTACTGGAGGTTTGACAGCAAGAGTGACCCACCAGTCAGTAAGCAATACCCAAAACCCATCAAGAATTGGAACGGTTTGCCAAACAATATCGACGCCGCTTTCAAATGGGAGAACGGAATGTCATATTTTTTCAAGGGATCTCAATATTTCCGTTTCAATGACGTCGACTTTGAGGTTAGTTTCTATTGATTTCATTAAGTGTTTAATTGATTTCATAATTTTCATAAACAGGTGGACACAAAAGCTAAGCCTCCGTTTCCCCGACAAACTGGTGAGAAATTATAACTTGTTTAAATTGAATATTGGTAAATAAATGAATGGTGTATTACAGCCCAGTGGTGGTTCGACTGTCAGGCCGCTAGTCGCAAAAATAAGAAGAAGGGCGGCACTCGAAGTGGAAGTCTAGTTAAAGAGGACTCACACGCAGTCTTCATTGGAAACGGCGATAGCAATGATATGGATTATATGTCGGACAGCGCTCAGACAACAACCTCTGCCTCATTGGACGCACATATAATGAAAGTGGACAAAGACGACAAGGAATGGCGAATGCACGGCAGGCCAGACAGGGACGAGACCACTTTCGAGTCCGGAGCCGCATCTTTGAGTTCATTCAGCTGTAAGACTAACCCAATACTAATGCTTTCAATTCTATTTATTTCGATTTCCAAATATGTATTTTATGGGTCAGCCTCTGGTGAGAGACCATGAATTGGTTCATAAATTAAATTACAATACATTAAAACCAATTTAATTTTGTTCTCAAAACTAATGCCTAATAATTATCGGACGAATATTTTGAACGAGAATTTGGATTCAATACAAGAATTATTTTTCTATAAATTAATTGCAATAATGTTTGTAAACTCTCAGCGAAACACACCATTAGTTAACACATTTTTCAATGTTTTTCATTCATTACATAATTCATTTGGAATTTACTTATTTATAAACAATCACTCATTCACTCAAACATCGAATGGTTTTCGTTCAACAAAACAAACATTAGTTCTCTTCAAAGAAGAGTCACTACTTCTATGAAAAGTCATTAAAATTGTGACCCAATCCTAATGTATAACTAATCCAAAGCCAACCTAACCCGTAATCCATATTAATTGATACGTTTCTCTGTGCCAACCCATCCCTGAATCGTTATTTTTAATTAGTATGTAATTTGTAGTCAAACGCTGTAATGTAGTCGCGATATAAGCTTTTCATTAATAAATCAATTTTTGCTAAAAAACTCTCAAAAGCTGTTTATTGTCTTCTTTGGGTTTGCCTTCAAATTATGCAAAATTTTCACTTTTATTACATTGAGAGCAGAGTCGGGTCTCAGCTCTTAATATATAATTAATTACAAGACAAACCTTTTTATATCTTAATTATCGC
>JAQIWP010000157.1:0-36266 GCA_034695525.1 Euzetes globulus
TATTATTTTATTTGTTTGAAATCATTGGTAAAGCTATTTCATGGGCATAAATTAATTAAAGTTACCAAAATTATCAAAATAGTCTCTTTACAATTATTTTTTTTACCTTGGTAAATTTATTTTAAACCTTGAAACATTTTTTTCTATTACTGTTGATGCCTTTCTATAATTTCTTAAAAGAAAATATATGTAAATTCGCTAAATAAACATTTAAAATTAAGTTTACTTATAATTTTTTTATAT
This sequence comes from Euzetes globulus, assembly GCA_034695525.1. Classification (NCBI taxonomy): domain Eukaryota; kingdom Metazoa; phylum Arthropoda; class Arachnida; order Sarcoptiformes; family Euzetidae; genus Euzetes; species Euzetes globulus. Next base: position 244 of record JAQIWP010000157.1, read on the forward strand.
TTTTTTCCGTCAATTTCCCAAAGCCTTATGAGAGGTGGTCAGATGGAGACATGCACCGCCGGTGACCGGGAACAACTATCAATTAATATTTGATATCAATTTGAATATTAGATAATCTTCTTTTAAATTAAATTTTTTATTTTGAAATATTTGATTAATCAAGTAGATTATTTAACATTTTCTAAAATTCTCAATTTTGCTTTAGATGTGTTACTCTTCACATCGAATGTTAAATTCAAATATAAAGCAATTGATTAATAAAATGTCATTTTTGAAAATGATTAGTTTAATATTTGCTGTAAGCATGTCTTTTATTCGCCTTATTCACAATTTATGTTTTAATTGCAAGTTTGAAAAACTTATTTTAATTAATTGAAATCAATACAAAAATTAATAGTAAAAACTAGTTTTGAGATCCAATTGTAACTTGTGCCAAAATGACCTGTATACCACATAGAATCGAATTGGATAACTTTTATCGGCCAATGAGAAAGTTTAGAACCCGAGCGGCCAGTCTTTTGTTACGGAAAAAGTGAATTGAGGGAAAACAGTCGGGTTGTAAGCGTTCAAGATTTCACAAGATTTAAAGTTAAATTTAGTCTAAAAGTTGAGCTTGGTTTCAATATTTAGTCTCAGGCTAAATCTTGACTAGATGGCGCCACCTAAATTTTGCAAAATATGTGGCTCAAAATAGCAATTGACAAAGGAGATTTCCCAATAAAACCGTAGAGAAACTTCCAATTCTTCGAAATTACCATTTTCAGCAATGATGACCAAAAACCCGTTTTTAGAAATCTAGCTTGTTTTAAACAATTGTGGCTCAATCAAGCTCATTAAAATTACCGGAAATAAGCGTGTTTAAGAACAAAATGGCGGAAAAACGGCGTTTCCGGTAGCTATTTCTGCCAGCCATTTTTTAAATATTCCCTCCCTCTATCCTCTTAGGTTTTGCCATTAAAAATGAGTCATTATTTCTTTCCTGTATCTTAGGATCTCGGCCATTGTGCATTCCTGTTCAAAACTGGCAGTTAATTTTATAAAATGGTTTATCCGAAGAGTTTTTTCGTAAACATATCACCTAAATGTGATAATTCTGATTCTGATACAGAATTTATTCAATAATTGATCCAAATATTGAAAGTGAAGAAGAATTATTTTTAATGTAATATTTTCTCTAATTATTCCATTAAAACTCAAGATTTCAATTTTTAGTCAACATTTAGCCTAAATCTTCATCCCTAGAAAACAGGCAAAGCGACTCTTAAAAATGAGCCTCTCTCATATTATATTTCAGTGTTAAAGCCTTCTATGGACTAATACATTAAAATGCTAACAAAAAGTGGTAAAATTTTATTCTTCACATGGTCATTGGCCAATAAAACTAATTGTATTCGATTCTATGTGCTATACTCAATTTGATACAAGTTGAAATATGGTCCCCAACTATTCACAACCAGATTTTACTATTAAATTGTGAAACTAATTGCAGAGATAGCCAAGGTAAGAATATTTTTTAGTCCTTAAACTCAACTCTTTGGGCAAAGAAAGTTATTCTTAATTCTATTATATCAAACTTTAAAATCGTTAAAATGTTCATGTTAAAAAATCTGTTTTGTTAAATAAAGGTACGAATAAGAATTTCTATCCACCCAATGTAACATTGAATTGGTAAACCGCAAACTGGTAAAATTGGTAAACTTGTTTACTCAATTTCACATATTAAAAGGTGTTATGTTTACTTTTTAATTTATCTTGCAAATTCTACGAAAAATAAATGAATTCTCTATTTTGTATGAATCACTTCTTTGAGATATGTGTTTCAGAAAACAAGTTTATTCATTGATAGTTTTGATGAATCTAAACTTTAAATAAATCTTACTAAAGTGTAAAATGCATCTTTCAAATCTTGTTTTATTTTTGACCATGCCAATATCGGATTGAATTGTGACAATTTGCAGATAAAAGTTGAACTCAATTCTACTCAATTAGAAGATTCAGAATATATCAAAATTATTTGAATTGGCATTGATTCACATGGTAAATTACCTATTCAGGCAAATTTAAATAGCCAAACAGCTGGATCAGCTAAAGAACTATTATTAAAGTATTGTCGATTTAAGGGTAGTTCGAGGAAATGAAAGTATACATTGGTTAAAGCAAGATTAAAAGAAACATGTTTCTTTCAACAGAATAAAAGCTTTAATTCTATGATCGCATTTTAGACATCGGTTAGCGGCATGTTCTCAATCAAAGTTACATAGATCATTTTGATTTCATGTCAGATTTTTAAACATATAAATGACGAAGGCAAATTGCGCCCCCATATAATGAGTTAGAATATGAGAAGAAATATTTGTTTTATTTGTTATCAATTCGTTATTTCAAATGATAAATAAAATTGCATTTATTTCTATACAATAGTATTGTTTTAACGAAAGTGATTTCAATGCAATTTCAATGCAATTTCAATGTTTATTATTAGTACTTATTTTGCATTTAATTGATTTAATTATCGATAAATTTATTAAACTTTAACATCAAATAAAACATAAATTTTTCTCAAAAGTTTATAACAATTATAATAGAATTTAGGCTCAAAATTTTAGAACAAATAATTTTAGATAGTTCATTCGTGTCAAAGCTGAATGACCAGGCTAGTTTTGAATATTTTAAGTATTTTAATTGATAAAGAGTAAATTGAATTTAAATTTGAAGACAATTATTTTGAGCATTTATTTAGTATATTATTTCCTATTAATAAGAATTTATTTAATGAATTTGTGATTTAATGAAAAGCAATCTCTTAAACAACTGATAAAAATATAATTAATTTAACATTAATTGAACGAAATTTTCTTTTAACACAAATCTATTGCATTTCATAAATAGTTTTATAAGTTATTTAAATACAAATAACAAATATTTTGGTTATTGTGTTAAGAAAATTGCGTACAATTTTGTAAATATTATTCAAATGGTAACGTCTTAAGAGTTGTTCAGAGATCTGCTTCGGTGATAACGTTCAGTGAGAATGTGACGCTTGTAGTGCCGGTCGCGTCCGTCGCTTTGGCCGTGTATTGGCCGACATCTGCTAATCTGACCGATGGAATCGTTAGACTATATTTATTGTCATCGGTTTTGATTTGACTGGCATTTGACTGTTCCTCCAGGGGTTTGGCGTCTTTAGTCCATTCCACTAAAAATCAAATCAATTGAAGTTAGCATTGATTTAAATGAATATCAAATGAATTGTGACCTGAAGTCGCTTTTCTAATGGTCTCTAAATTGAATGTAATTTTGGAGCCCTCATGAGTTGTTACTGATTGAGGGAATACACTAACTCCCGGTCCTTTCGGTTCCTCATTGGGAACTGAAATACAATGAACGGCATTAATAAGTGAATGATTAGAATAAGTGGTAATACCGTTGACAATAAGAGTACAACTGCTGAACACCTCTCCGGCGTCATTGAATGCTTCGCAGGTGTAGGTACCGGAGTCTTCGGGGAATATTTCGGGAATTTCGAGATAATAATTGTCGCCGTCGTTCTTGTAGTTAAAGTCTGCGCTCGACTTAACCTCTTTGTCGTTATGTAACCAAATTATGTCGAATTTCGTTTGGCCTGAAATCAGACAAAAGTCAAACAAATTTTGTTTAACAAAAGAAAGTTACATACCTTTGATGACACACTTCAAAGTGACGGGTTGGCCATCATTTGTCGAACAACTGGTCAAATGTTGGAGAATTCGCGGTGGTTTTGATGGACCCGTTTCTTCTTTTGGTTTCTTTTCCATTGCTTTAGAAAAGGTTGAATATTTCAAATGATTTTGTGATGATATCAAACAAATGGATTAACTCACGAATTATTGTTAGTTTGCATTTTGTTGACTCTTTGCCCACAGAATTGGTGGCGATTAACTCATATTCGCCCTCATCTTCTGGGAAAACTTCATTAATATTAAGGGTGGCCACACCATTCTTGTACTTCAAGTCTACCACATCAGAAGATGCTAAATGTTTGCCATTCTTTAGCCATTGGACCTGAGGTTCGGGATCGCCCTTAACTGTTGCTTTCAATGTCAGAGATTCGCCGTCTTTTATCTTAAGGTCTTTAAGTTTGTCGACAAATGAGGGCGGAGTGAACTCATTCTTCTCAACTGCGGACATAATTTGTTTATTAAAATGATAAAAAAGGAATTTGGGTGTGACTTACGGGCAAATTCCTTAGTGCTCTGCCTCCTTCTGGATCCTCCCGGTGTTGATTCACCAGAAATACTCTTCGGATAAGCCGTTCGTTTTGTATCCACATTTAGAGAAGAATAATGAGGAGTAGTGGATGAGCTGAGGGCAGAGGTCTTTACATCGGATTTATATTTACTCGAGGAAGTAATCGAAGAACTGTAATTCGAAGTCCTCTTCGCTGTAGAGGATTTATATGAAGACATGTCCGAAGAATAAGCATAGTGTGAAGAAGAATAAGAGGATGAGTCATGTCGTTTGGATGTGTAGGATGAACTAATTTTTGTTTCTTTGTAATCTCTAATATAAGTGTCTAAGGGAGGCACTGGTGAGCGAGGAGTTGGTGTCGATATACGGGTGGCTGCAGGAGATATCACCACCGGAGAGGGTGAATGATGAGGAACAGGTCGTTTGGCTAAATGGCAATTCAAGGTTAGTAATTGTTCAAGCAACTATTATAATTAAAAGCATTCAAATTATACCTTCAATAATAAGATTACAAGAAGACTCTGCTTCACCCAAATGGTTGAATGCATGACAAGTGTATTTTCCGCCGTCTTCTACCCGACAAGAAGTGATCTCTAGAGTACAGACGCCATCAGCAGAACTCATGGTGTAGTCACGTTTGTTGAGTTCTCTTCCGTCTTTAAACCATCTGATTTCAGGCCATGGCTTTGAATTAAGACAACACAAGAGTTTGACCCCCAGACCAACTTGAATGACACGCGGTCTTAATAGGAATGTGAAATGTGGCGCACAATCCTTAGGCTCTTCCCAAAGAGGAGGCACTTGTTCGCGACGTCTTCGTACCGGTTCGTCGATTTTGATCGGCGGTAAGTCTTTTGGTAATGGATGAACATTAAGGAAAACGGGCTCTTCTCGGAAACCGTAGTGATTCTCAGCTCTGATGATGTACTCTCCCCTGTCCTCTAACTTAGATCTGTTTATAACAAAAGTGTAGTCGTTATCCATATATCTCTTCATGAATTTAACGCTTTGTTTCAATTCATTATTATCTCTGAACCAACTGATAGTAGGGGGTGCGGCTGCTATCACTCTACATGTAAATTTGGCCGCCTGTCCCTCATATACGAAGGTCGAGTGAGGTTTGATAACAAATCTGGGAACGGCTTCACGTCTGTCGAAGTAGAAGTCTTGCATTTTATATTTTTCGTCCTGAAGTTTACGTAAAGAACTGTAGTTCGCAATGTGTCCGATCGGGACCAGAGCCGAGTCCCAGTTGTGATATCGGGCCCGAGTCTTGTCCCGAATATTGATATAGTTTCGGTTTGGAATCGGAGCTGTCGAGAGATCAGTGCCCTTAAGCCAGTCGTGTTCGAGACATTCGTGAGCTGTCATTCGTTTGTCTTTATTTCTGGTCAGTAGTCGACGAATGAAATCCTTGGCCTCATTCGAGACATTCTTGAACTTGTCTTCGTCGAAATCCCAGTCACAGGCCTTCACATTCTTGAGTGTCTCGATGTCGTTCTCTCCGGCAAATGGCGACAAACCGCTCAACAGAACGTAAGTTAATACACCGACGGCCCACATGTCGGTATAGAAGCCGACCGGTTCTCTCTCCACGATTTCGGGTGCAGCGAACTCAGCTGTTCCCGTCGATATCTTGACCACTTCGTGTGGGTCCAGTTTAGTGGCCAAACCGAAGTCAATAATTTTGATCAAATTGCTGTTCTTCTTCTGACACATTATATTCTCGGGTTTGAGATCCAAATGAATGATATTCTTTTCGTGCATATGTTTGACGCCATCAATAATTTGTCTGACGTAGTGCTGAGCCTCTGACTCAGACATCTTATAGCCCTCATCAGTGATACGCTCAAAGAGTTCTCCGCCAGACATGAATTCATAGATAAGAACCATTTCGTCGTCGTCTTCAAAGGCGTCGTGAAGTCGAATCAGTTTCAAGTGATGCAAATGATTCATAATATCGATCTCTTTGCGAATAATTGATTTTTCCAACGGATGTGAGACCGGAATGAATTTGGCAGCGAATATATGTCCCGTCTTTTTCTCCCGACAACGATGGACAACACCAAATGCTCCGGTTCCTATCTCTTCAAGGATATCATAATAGTCATAGACTGAGGAGGTCTTTATGTCAACGGGTTGTGCGAGTTTGTCGTAATCTGACACGAATTGGTCATAATTAGTGACTTTTCCCTCTGGCTTTCCTCTGATCTTTCTGCCCTGAGCGTCCAACTCCCATCCCTTACGTTTATGTCTGTCTTTTTCAGAAGGTTTAGTAGTTATCTTCTGAGTTGTTTCCGAGGGTTCACTCCTTCCGAACACATTTTCTGCAAAAACTCTAAACTCATAGTCTTTGTTGGGGTTGAGTCCAGTTATTTGGTGCAACAAAAACCTGGTGTGACCGCAACGAACCCACGTCGACATTGAAGGCTCCCTCTTCTCTATTATATAATTAGTGATGGTTGAGCCTCCGTCCCAAAGGGGTGCCTTCCAGGAGAGGGTCACAAAGTCATCACCAATTTGTTCTACAATTGGGAATCGTGGCGGATCTGGTCTATCACTTATCTGGACATTAATTGTGGCCGAATCGATGCCCAACTCATTTTCAGCCACAATATTATAGGGACCGGAATCTAATTTAGATACGTCTCTAATGACGAGAATAGCGTGTCTTTCCTTCACAATTATGTCAAAGTGATCGCCTTTTTCGATCTCTTCTCCATCTTTAGTCCATTTGATTCTAGGCTTCGGATTACCAGTGAATGGAATCTTAATGGAAACATTTTCTCCCCTTTCAAAACAGGCCATATCTCTGAAACGGGGCGGAACATATATTTTGGGCGCCGTCTTGATTACAAGTTCAGCACGAGAAGTGCGGGCGCCTCCTTTGTTGACAGCACGACAAGCATATTCATCTGCGTCTTCTCCATAGACTTCAGAAATAGTCAATGTGTATGTGTCCCCATCCTTGAGCATAGTATACTTTCCCCCGTCATATATCTCTCGCGCCCCCTTATACCAGGAAATGTTTGGTTTGGGAACACCGATAACAGTACAGGTAAACTGAGCGCTCTTATTCTCGACCGCCATCACCTTCTTGAGTGGAACAGTGAATTCAGGCGGAGTCGCGGCTTCAGGATCTGTGATCTTCACTGAACCTGAGTTAGTAGATGGAGGGCTGAGTCCGGCCTCATTTTGGGCAAAGACTCTGAATTCGTATTGTCGGTCTTCAATCAGATTTGAAATATTGATTTGTGTTGAGTGGCACAGAGCTATGTTAACCCTCTGCCACGCAATTGTTCCAAACTCTCTCTTTTCAATAATATAACCCTGAATTCTGGAACCGCCATCAGATTCTGGTTTGTCCCAGTGCAGGTTGACAAAATCTCCTCCCACTTCTGTAACAGTGGGTACTCCCGGTGCCGATGGAGGATCGAATGGAAGTTTAGCGATAACAGGGTTTTCGCCAACCAGTGGTTCGCTCTGTCCGTTCTCATTGACAGCCATTACGCGGAACAGATATTCTCCGCCTTCGGTTAATCCCTGAGCATTGAAAATGGTTTCTCTGCAGAAAGAGGTGGCGGTCACCCACTGGGTATGACTCGACTCTTTACGCTCAACGATATAATGAGTGACTTTACAGCCCCCGTCATATTTTGGTGGTTTCCAAGTAATCAGTACTGAATTCTTTGAAATTTCAGGTATTTCCAGGGGTCCGGTTGGTTTGCCCGGCAGTCCAGTTACGAAGACAGCAAATGTGGCGTCTGCCTGTCCCGACTCGTTTTTCACAATTATTTTATACTTGGCCTCATCCGACTTTACCACATCTCTGATAAATATGATGACATATTCATCAAATACGGTGTACTTAAAGTGATCCGATTCTTTAAGTTCGAGACCATCTTTGAAAAGCATGACATCAAAAGGTGAAGAACCGGTGAAATATATTTTGATCTTTCCGTTATCCTTCTCAGGGAAATAAACCTCATTTGGACAGCGAATTATTTGTGGCGGCGCTGCTATTCTGACAGAAGCGCTTGTTTTATCTGATCCCAAAGCATTGAATGCTTCGCAGGTATAGTCGGCTTCGTCTGTATCCCAAACTTCGTTGAAAATAAGTTTGAAAACTCCTTCTCCAGACTCGACAGCTTTGATTCGACCGCCGGCCACCACTTCACGTCCATTTTTAAACCAACGGGCGTTGGGAAGAGGTTTTCCAATGGCTTCACACTCAAGAGTTACCTGAGATTTGAGGTTTGTATTCTTGTTAAACAGTTTTCTGACGAACTCAGGTTTAGTGCCGCCGGCGATCTCCTGAACTTTAACGGGTTGACTGGTAGTACAGAACTCACTCTTACCCGCGTTATTCACAGCACAGACCCTAAATTCATATTCACTGTTTTCGCTCAGATTCAAGACTGTGTACTGACAGTCAAGACAACCATAATCATTGACTTTTATCCAATAAGTGCTGTTATAGTCTTTACGTTCGACGACATAACCAGTGATTTTAGAGCCGCCATCACTCCGAGGCGCTTCCCATTTAAGATCGACGTATGACTTTCCAACTTTGGTCACGTGAAGGTTTTGTGGTGGCGATGGAACAGCAAACTTACCTTTCATGTTGAGAGTAGCGGATGGAGGACTGGGTTGACTCCAACCGGCCGCGTTCTTCGCTTTCACTCTGAACTCATACTCTTTGTTATCAATGAGTCCATTGACTGTAAACGAAGTGTTTTTAATCGTGAATTCGTTGCCAATCAGCCAACGGCTGTCATTCGGCTCTTTGTATTCAATACAATATCCTTGTATTTTAGATCCTCCATCACTGATAGGTCGCTCCCAACTAAGGCTGGCTGTGTTTTTGCTGTAGTCAGTGATTGTCGGTTTTCCCGGCGGATCCGGAACATTGAACGGGAATTTGGCAGTGATTGGCCTTTCAGTTTGGAGAGGTTTTCCGACTCCGTACTGGTTTTCAGCACTGACTCTGAAGTGGTAGACATGATTGGGCTCGAGTCCCATTACATCGTAATGACAGCCTCTGACAAATGAACTCAATTTTATCCAGATTTTAGTGGTCTGGTCCTGTTTCTCGACGATGTAATTAGTAATAGGACTTCCGCCGTCATCGATAGGGGCTTTCCATACTAATGAACACATTTCTGTGGTTACGTCACTAACTTCCAGCGGTCCCTGCGGTACGTCCGGAACATCGACAACAAGTACCTTACAATAGGCAGAGTCAGAGCCCTCAGGATTGGAGAGTTTAAGTCCATATTTTCCTGAGTCTTCGCGTTTGGCTTTTTTGTTGAGTAGAATAGTGAAACTGGCGCTCACTTCAGAAGAAACTCTGTCGTCGGGAACCACTTTTTTCCCATTTATAGTCCATTCAGCGTTCGGTGCCGGCGATCCACTAAACGGTACTCTAAGCGAGAACTGCTCGCCGGCCATAACAACAATATCTTTTAAATGGAAGTCAGCGTCGATTTTGGGCGCCATTGGAGGCATTCGAGCTATAATAGCATCGGAGGCATAGCTGAACGGACCCATTCCCGCAGCATTGATGGCCGCAACTCTGAACTCATATTCGCCATTCTTTTGAAGACCAGGTACTTTAAAAGTCAAGTCAGGTATGGAGCCGGGAGTGGCCCGACCCCACTCTTTTTCGCCCACTTTTCTTTTTTCCAGAACATAGCCAGTTATGGGAGAACCGCCATCAGAGCGCGGTTTAGTCCACGTCAGAGTAATTGAGTCTTCACTGGTGTCAATAGCCCTGGGTATACCAGGGGCGTCAGGTGTGTTGAATGGATGTTTGGCCAAAATGGACTCATCAGTCTGTGTCGGTTCACTCGTTCCGTATTGGTTTTCAGCATAAACTCTGAAATCGTATTTCTTTCCGACCGTCAGATTTCTAACTCTAAGAGCTGTTCCGTTGACAAAACTACTGACTCGAGTCCATGCCAGGGAACCGACCTCTTTCTTCTCAACCGCATAATTAGTGATCTCAGAACCGCCATCATCTTTAGGTGGAGCCCATTTCAATGTGAGAGAGTCGCCCTCGACATCCTCTCCGCGCACATTCTGTGGCGGCGACGGTCTGTCCAAAACTTTGACATTACAGGAGACTGTGTCGAAACCGCAGGTGTTTTTCAAGAGAAGACTATATTTTCCGGTGTATTCGCGTTTGGCTTTAGTGCAGACGAGTTGTGTGTAGTCGTCGCTCGTCTTCTGCATAAATCGGATGTCAGTCGCGTCGATGTCATTATTATTGACGGACCAGTTGGCCGTCGGTTTCGGGAATGCCGTAAAGGGAACGTTAATAGAAAAGTCTTGTCCTGCTTTAATTGTTATGTCACGAACAGCGCCGACATCTATCTTTGGTTTGTTCGGTTGATCCTCAACCTTAACCATAGGACAGGGTCTACTCGGAGGGCTATCCCCGATGTCATTCACTGCTATTATTCGGAATTCGTATTCATTGCCTTCGATTAGATTTCCAACGCTATAAGTGGTGTCGGGAGTGGGAAGACTGTTGACTATCTCCCAGTCCTTTCCATCTTTTGGTTTTTTCTCAACTAAATAACCTTTAATTTTAGAGCCGCCGTCGTTAAGCGGTTTCTTCCAGGAAAGAGTGACTCCAGTTTTAGTAATTTTCTCGACTCTGGGCATATCGGGAGCGTCGGGCGCGAATTTTCGCTCCTTTGCTGTCATAGTGGCTGACGGTTTGCTGGGCTTTCCTTTGCCGCCCTCATTGATGGCAATGACACGGAACTCATAACTCTTGCCTTCAGTCAGATTAGGAATTGTGAACTCAGTGTTGTGAGTCGGCAATGAGTTGACGGCTAACCAGTCGGGCGAACCCTTCTCTCGCTTCTCAATGACATACCCCTGAATGGGTCGGCCGCCGTCTGAGATGGGAGGCGTCCACTTGATTGCAGCAAAAGTCGGTCCATAATCTTCGACTTGAGGCTGTCCGGGAGCGTCAGGTGTTTCGAAGGGATTCTTAGCGATGACAGGTCTTCCCTCTAGAGGTTCGCTCATTCCATACATATTCTCTGCGACAACTCTGAATTTATACTGCTTTCCTTCTTCCAGATTTTTAGCGGTATGAGTGGTTCCAGTACTATATCCGGCGGGAACCCATTTGTCTGATCCAATCTCGCATTTTTCAATTGTATAACCAATAATGTCAGCCCCGCCGTCGTCTTCTGGTTTCTTCCAACTGAGTGTTACAGAAGAAGCGGTGACCTCCTTATATTCAAGCGGTCCTCTGGGAGCGGATGGATTACTGTAGACCAGGACTTGAATGTCTGCAGAGTCTTCTCCGTAAGCATTCTTGGCTTTAATCGTATATTTTCCGGAATCGTTTCGTTGCGAAACAGGAATTCGAAGTGAAATCATTTCGTCTTTATTTTCGGTTTCTATTCGATTCGAAGGCTTAAGAAGACTGTCCTCCAAAAGCCAGGAAACCTCTGGTTGTGGCGCTCCAGTCAAAGGAATAGTGATGACCAGAGGCTCTCCGGCGCGAACTCTTATAGTGCGTCCATAGAGTCCGTCCAAATGTATTTTTGGCTTTTCTTTCATGGGTTTGGCAGCGATATTCTTGGAGGCGGCACTGGGCTCACTGAGGCCGGCCGCATTTCGAGCCACAACGCGATACTCATAAACGTGACCATCAGTCACAGAATCGTCATTGTATTCGAGTCCCCGAACGGGTTCTCTATTGACTTTAACCCATCGGTTACTTTTAATGTCTCTCCTTTCCACATCATATCCAGTAATGGGAGAGCCGCCATCACTCTTAGGCGGAGGCCACTTAATTTTGATGAAATCCCTGTCTGTGTCGACCACTTCTGGCTGACCAGGTCTTTGAGGAACTCCATACGGAGCTTTTGCTTTGACTGCTTTGTCAGTTTTGAGCGGTTCACTCAATCCCTGACCGTTTTCAGCCATAACTCTGAACTCATATTCATGTCCTTCAATGAGCTTAAGAACAGTGCAATCAGTTTTTTTGGGCGATACGTGAGTGACAGCCGGAACCCATTGCCCTCCAGTTGTTTTGTCGCGTTTTTCAATCACATAACCAGTTATTTCACTTCCGCCGTCATCTTTGGGCGGTCGCCACGAAAGGTCGACTCTGTCTTTATCGACTGAGTCAATATTTAGTGGGCCTTCAGGTGCTCCGGGTTTGTCAATGACGATAACAGCCATCGTTCCCTCGTCTGTGCCGTTTATGTTTTCTAACTTCAAACAATATGATCCGCTGTCGGATCTCTTGGCGTCAACGATATTGATGATAGTGTGGTCATCAAAGTTAGAAACCGTCGCTCTGGTGTCTGATTTCAGTTCTTTTCCATTCAAAGTCCATTTGACTTCAGGGACCGGAGCGCCGATGAATTTAATTTCAATGTTCAGTTTTTGTCCGACTTTGACTCTGACCTCTTTCATTGGAGTCAATATCTTTGGCGCCAGATTTCTGGGCCGACAAGTGACCAGATCTGACGGTTCACTCGGCTCTGATTCTCCGGCTTTGTTTGTGGCAATAATTCTGAACTCATATTCCTGTCCTTCTTTCAAATCAGGAACCGTACCCTTTGTTGTTCCCGCGGGAACTGTAATTGCTTTCGTCCAATATGGCGATCCCTTCTCTTTCTTTTGAATGATATATCCAGTAATAGGTGATCCGCCGTCGTCTTTGGGTGCCGTCCATTCGAGATCGACGTGATCTTTGTCCCAATCGACAACCTTTGGTCTTCCGGGCGCTTCCGACACATCGAAAGCATTTTTGGCAACAATCGCGTCGTCGGCCTCTAAAGCGTCCGAATCGCCGATTTCGTTGACAGCCATTACACGGAACTGATAAGACTTCTTATATTGAAGTTTAGTTACTTTGAAGTTAGTGTTTGGAGTCTGTCCGCACTCTATCCATGAGCCCCGGGCGACATCCATCTTCTCAATTACATAATGTTTGATGGGAGCGCCCCCATCGTCTTTAGGCACTTTCCAAGTTATATGACACGATTCTTTAGTTATGTCCTTGATTATGAGTGGGCCTTCAGGAGGCGCGGGTCTGTCCAATACAGTGACCTGTGCAGAGGCCGACACTTCTCCGTATGGATTTTTCAGAGTTAATGTAAAAGAGCCAGAGTCTGAGCGAACTGATGAAGGGATGTTGAGTATAACCTGTGCTGAGGTCGCACTCACTTCAACCCTTTTATCATTTGCAACAGATTTCCCATTTATAGTCCAGGAGGCTGTCGGCGCCGGTTCTCCTCTTATAGGAATTGTATAATTGATAGGACGGCCGGCGCGTACTTTAAGATTTTTAAGCGCAGAGGTGTCCAAAGTTGGCGCAAGTTTTCTGGGTTTGCAAATAACTGCTTCTGAAGGTTCACTCGGCTCTGATGGACCGGCTTTGTTCAGTGCAGTGATTCGGAATTCATATTCCTCGCCTTCGACCAAATTAGGTACCGTTCCCTTTGTTGCTTCGCCGCCTACTCTCAGAGCCTCCTCCCAGAAGGAACTGTTTTTGGGTTTTTTCTCAATGATGTATCCGGTGATAGGCGCTCCGCCATCACCCCTTGGGGGCTTCCATTCGAGGTCCACATGATCCTTATCCCAATCAGCAATTTGAGGCGGAGATGGTTTAGTTGGAGCGTCGAATGGATTTTTAGCAGTGATTGAGTCCTTTCCAGTCAGATATGGCGACTCTCCCTCTTTGTTGACAGCTTTGACTCTGAACTGATACTCGTGTTTCTCAATTAGTTTATCGACTTTGATCTTATTGTCGAAGGACTCGCCCACAGGAATCCAACGTCCGGTCTCCAAATCCTTCTTCTCGATCACGTAATGAGATATTTCACTTCCGCCGTCATCTTTAGGAGGACTCCACGACACAACACATCCATCTTTTGTTATGTCTGTGATTCTCATATTTTCTGGTGCTTTGGGAACATCCAAAACATTAATCTTAAGTTTGGCGCTGTCCGTCCCGTTTATATTTGTGGCCGTCAGAGTCAGTTCACCAGAGTCTCCGCGCTCTGCGTTCTTGATTACCACTTTTGTCTTATAGTCTTCATTAGTTATAGTCCAGCGAGCATTCGAGTCGACTGGAAGTCCTTCCAGTGACCACTTTTTGGTTGGCGGGGGTTCTCCAGTGACTCCAACTTCGAACTCTATATTACGGCCCGCTTTGATTTTTATGTCTTTCATTGCGTTTCTATCAATCTTCGGGGGCGCGTTCTTCGGTTTGGCGGTATGAGTGCCCGTCGAGTCTGACGGCACTCCCTGACCACCTTTGTTGACAGCTCTGACTCTGAATTCATATTGATTACCTTCGATTAAATCGGGTACTTTGGCGGTCGTCTCTTTGCCCTGAACTTCGACGACTGGAATCCAGTCCGGATTGTATTTGTCTTTCTTCTCAATGATATACCCAGTGATTGGCGATCCGCCATCGCTTTCCGGTTCCTTCCATTTCAATTTGACAAAGTCTTTGTCGTAGTCGTCAATAACCGGAGTTCCGGGTTTTCCCGGTTCGTCAAATGGATTCTTAGCTAAAATTTCTTTGTCGGCATTGAGAGGCTCACTGTCTCCCTGTCTGTTGACAGCCTTAACCCTGAACTTGTACTTCTTGCCAGGCTGCAATCCTCTCACTTTGAGCTGAGTTTCCGGTCCAATGGTGTCTTCGACCGGAACCCATACTCCAGTCAAGGGATCTTGCTTTTCGACAGTGTAATGATCGATAGGAACGCCTCCATCATCTTCTGGTGGTCTCCATTTAAGTGTGCAACCCTCTGCATGAATATCCTCAATCTTCAATGGGCCCTCTGGTGGTGCGGGTCTGTCCAATACAATCACCTCAACTGTTGCCTCATCTTTGCCGTTCTCATTAACAGCGGTGATAGTGTAGGTTCCGCTGTCTCCTCGAGTGGCCTGACGTACATTCAGTTTTGTGTTGTAGGGCTCGTTCACTAATTTGACTCTATCTCCGGGGCCTACTTTTTTACCCTTCAGAGTCCAAGTAATTTCTGGTGGCGGTTCTCCGATCACATTGACATCGAAGTTGAATCCCTGTCCGGCTTTAATCCGGACTTTTTCCAAAGCACTTCTATCTATCTTTGGCGCCAACTTTCGTGGTTTGGCGACAATAGTCTTGGACGCATCACTTGGCTCTCCCGGACCGGCCTTATTCACTGCCTTAACTCTAAATTCATAAGGTTGGCCTTCAATCAGACCAGGAACAGTTGCAGTTGTCTTATCAGCAGGAACTTCGACAGCTTTCTCCCAGTCTCCCCACTTGTCTTTCTTTTCAATGATATATCCTGTGATAGGAGCGCCGCCATCGTTCTCAGGAGGTGTCCACTTGAGATCAACGTGATCTTTGTCCCAATCAGTTGCCTCTGGTGTACCAGGTTTACCAGGCTCATCTGAACAATAAATCTCAAAATTAACAAATGCATAAAATATATGAAATCAATACCAAAAGGATTTTTGGCGACAATCGGTTTAAGTGCTTCCAATGGTTCCGATTCTCCCTCTTTATTAATGGCCGAAACACGAAATTTATATTCTTTTCCAGGTGTCAGACCCGTCACATCCATTTGTGGTTCTTTGGCTTTGCCGACGGGAACCCAAACTCCAGATTCTGTGTCTAATTTTTCAACCAAATAGCCGTCGAGAGGAATTCCTCCGTCGTCTTTGGGTCGCTTCCACTTCAGTTTACAGCCCTCTTTGTGAACATCATTCACCTCAAGAGGTCCTTCAGGAGGTGTTGGCTTATCGACAACCAGTACATTGACTGCCGCCTG
This sequence comes from Euzetes globulus, assembly GCA_034695525.1. Classification (NCBI taxonomy): domain Eukaryota; kingdom Metazoa; phylum Arthropoda; class Arachnida; order Sarcoptiformes; family Euzetidae; genus Euzetes; species Euzetes globulus. The sequence continues at coordinate 16,281 of JAQIWP010000157.1, forward strand.
ATCTCTGCCGGAACTATTGGTGGCAATGATAACATATTTTCCGGAATCACCTCTTTTTGCGTTACGAGCCGTCAGTTTTGTGTTATAGTCTTCATTGTCTATATTTATGTGAGTGTCTCCTTTGAGGGCCTCGTCGTTCAACTGCCAGAGGATAGTCGGCGGGGGCTCTCCTGTCACGTCAATATCGAATTTGATAGCCTGACCCACTTTTATTGTTAAATCTTTGAGATTCTTGCGATCGATATGTGGGGCCACTAATCAGTTGAAACAAATTTCAATAACTATTGAACTCAAACTTTAAATAAAATGAAAAGGACTCACAAAATCGTGGTTTGGCTACAATCGATTTGGAGGCATCACTCGGCTCTCCGGGTCCGGCTTTATTGACTGCCACCACTCGAAACTCGTATTCTTTGCCCTCTTCGAGGTATGGAGCGGTTCCTTTTGTTTGATCGCCTGGTATTTCAGCAGCTTTTTTCCAATTCGGAGATCCCTTTTCTTTCTTTTCAATTATATAATGACTGATAGGAGCTCCGCCATCATTGTCGGGTGCAGCCCACTTAAGGTCAACATGATCTCTATTCCAATCAGTGGCTTCAGGCCTTCCCGGCTGTCCAGGAGCTGAAAATGGATCCTTTGCCACAACTGGCAAATCTGTTTCCAATGGTTCTGATTCTCCCTCTTTGTTGACTGCTTTTACTCTAAATTTATAAGACTTTCCGGGTGTGAGTCCCGTCACATCTGCTTCGGGTAAATGTGTTTTGCAAACGGGAACCCAGGCTCCAGTTTCCGGCTCCAGCTTCTCAACAATATAGCCGTCCAGTGGCTCTCCGCCGTCGTCTTTAGGTTTATTCCACTTCAAGTGACAGCCATTTTTATTAACATCACTTACTTCTAGCGGTCCTTCAGGTTTGGCCGGTTTCGAAATAACAGTCACTTCGACCTCTGCCTCATCCATTCCCCATTGATTAGTGGCTATAATGTGATAAATGCCGGTGTCTTTTCGCTCAGCCTTATCGCAAATTAGTTTAGTATTGTATGGTTTGTCTTCGACATGAAGTGTTGTCCTCTCGACTACTGCCTTATCTTTGATTTTCCAGACAGTGTCCGGCGCCGGTTCGCCCTTTACATTGACATCAAATGAGAAGACTTGTCCGGCTTTAATGGAAATACTGATCAGATTTCTTCTGTCGATTTTCGGCGGAAGTTTTCGCGGTTTAACGAGTATTGCTTTGGAGGCATCGCTGGGCTCTCCCGGTCCGGCCGCGTTCACGGCTTTAACACGGAACTGATAGGTCTCCCCTTCTATTAAATCAGGTACTCGTCCAGAGTTAACATCACCATCGATTACGGCTGCCTTAACCCATTTTGTGCCGTCTTTTTCCTTTTTTTCAATTATATAGCCAGTGATGGGAGCGCCGCCATCTTTAATTGGTTTCTCCCATTTGAGGTCGACGTGGTCTTTGTCATAATTAGTCATTTCTGGGGTTCCTGGAGAACCGGGTGCGTCAAATGGATTCTTGGCTAAAGTTGGTTGCAATGTCTCCAATGGTTGCGACTCTCCCTCAGAGTTGACGGCTTTCACTCGGAATTTGTATTCTTTTCCCGGCTCTAAGTTATTGACCGCTATTTCTGGTCTCGTTGTAGACCCGACCGGAACCCAACTGAAAAGTGAACGATAAGACATTTGAGAGATTATAGAGAAAGACATACCGTCCCGTTTCGGTGTCCATTTTCTCGACAACATAGGATTCAATAGGAACGCCACCGTCATCTTTGGGGGGTTTCCACTTGAGTTTGCATCCCTCTGCGTGAACATCAGATACTTCAAGTGGTCCTTCTGGAGCTTCAGGTTTGTCCAAAACAGTGACCTTAACCTCTGCCTCGTCTTTTCCGGACTGGTTTTCTGCTGTGATTTTGTAAACTCCGGTGTCTTTGCGTTCGGCGGTATTGACAGTAAGTTTAGTTCTGTAGGGCTCGTTCTCAACAGTGTTGTGCCCACCAGTTGTGATAGGAGTGTCGTTTGCAAACCACAGGGTTTTCGGAGGGGGTTCTCCACTGACTTTGACATCGAATTTGAGTGTCTGTCCCGCGTGAATGACAATATCTCTTAGTGTGGATCTGTCTATCTTTGGCGCCAAATTTCTTGGTTTTGCTGTTACAGTATCGCTGGCATCACTCGGAACTCCAGGTCCGGCCTTATTCACAGCTTTAACTCTGAACTGATATTCCATTCCTTCGATAAGATCGGGAACTCTGGCCTCACATTTGTCACCAATAATTTCAGCTGCTTTTTGCCATTTAGTACTGTATTTATCTTTTTTCTCAATTATATATGAAGTGATAGGAGTGCCGCCATCGCTGTCGGGAGCCTTCCAAACCAGGTCCACGTGATGCTTATCCCAATCCTTAGCGGATGGTTTGCCTGGTTTTCCCGGTTCGTCGAATGGATTTTTAGCGACGACTGGCTTTTCATTTTCAAGCGGTTCTGACTCTCCCTCAGAATTTATGGCTTTAACTCGGAATTTGTATCCCTTTCCGGGTATAAGACCAGTGACATCGGCTTCTGGCTCTTTAACAGTAGTGACTGGCACCCACCTGCCTGTGTCAGTGTCCATCTTTTCCACCAGATATCCAGTGATGGGTTCTCCGCCATCATCTTCAGGCTTATCCCATTTGAGTTTACAGCCCTCTGCATGAATGTCATTGACTTGGAGGGGACCCTTCGGTTGACTCGGTTTACTCAAGACCTTGATCTCAACGATCACTTCATCGGTTCCGAATTCGTTTTTGGCAAATACCTTATAATTTCCGGTATCTTTACGTTTACTCTTCGAGAGTATGAAAAGTGTGTGATTTGGTTCGGTTTCGATGTGATGGTTGTCATCACTCGAAAGCTTTTGGTCATTGAATGACCACTCAATAGTCGGCTGCGGCTCTCCCTTCACGTCGACATCAAATTTGACGGGTTGTCCGCTTCTAATGGTTATGTTCTTCAGGTTTGTTCTGTCAATAATAGGCGCTAATCTTCGAGGCTTAGCGATGACAGAGCGCGAGGCATCGCTCGGTTCACTGGGACCGGCTTTGTTGACAGCAATCACACGGAACTCATACTCTTCGCCCTCATCCAAGTCAGGAACAGTCGCTTTGGTGTCTGGAGTGGACAAGGTCTTTGCTTTGTGCCACTTATGAGTTCCTTTCTTGCGTTTTTCAATAACATAACCAGTAATGGGTGCGCCGCCATCGGACTCGGGTGGAGTCCAGGCCAGATCCACGTGATCTTTGTCCCAATCGGTGACCTCAGGTTTACCCGGTTTTCCCGGTTCGTCGAACGGGTTTTTGGCAACAATTGAATGATCCGTTTCGAGTTCGTCTGAATCTCCCTCTTTATTAACGGCCCGAACCCGGAACTTATATTTCTTGCCCGGAACCAAATTTGACACTTCAAGTGACGGCTCTTTTGATTTTCCACAGGGAACCCAACGACCGGTTTCTTCATCCATTTTCTCGACTTCATAACACTCAATAGGAGTTCCTCCGTCGTCGTCCGGTGGCTTCCATTTCAGTTTACAGCCCTCTTTGTGGACATCAGATACTTCAAGCGGACCATTCGGTTTAGTAGGCTTTCCGAGGACAGTGACCTCAACAGTGGCCTCATCTGTGCCGCTGTCGTTCGTGGCTATGATTGTGTAAATTCCGGTTTCTTTTCTGGTGGCTCTCATTAATTGGAATTTTGTGTTGTAGTCTATGTTATCGATGAGATATGTGTTGCCCGAAGACAACTCCGTGTCCTTAAGCTTCCAAATCACTTTCGGTGGCGGTTCTCCGCTTACATTGACATCAAAGCTAACCATTTGTCCCGATTTGACAGTAATTGCATTTAAGTTTGTTCTGTCGATCTTTGGTTTCAAGAAACGGGGTTTCGCCAAATGGGGAGCCGTTGCTTCAGAAGGAGCTCCCGGTCCAGCTTTATTAACAGCTCTGACTCTGAATTCGTATTTATCGCCTTCATTAAGACCCGTCACTTTGCCCTTACAAATATTGCCTTGAATTTCAGCACAGGGCACAAAGTCGTGACCATATTTATCTTTTTTCTCAATAATATACCCAGTAATAGGAGCGCCGCCGTCGCGAACCGGTGCCTCCCACTTGAGTTCAACAAAGTCTTTATCATAATTATCGATGACTGGTAGTCCAGGAGGTCCGGGTTCGTCGTATGGGTTCTTGGCCAATATGGCGCGATCAGTCTCCAGAGGTTCAGAATCTCCCTCTTCGTTGACGGCTTTGACTCTGAAGTCATACCTCTTTCCTGCGTCCAAACCGGTAACGTCTACAGTAGTCTTGTCTGCGGGCACTTTGGCCACTGGAACCCATCTTCCAGTTGTTGTGTCTTTCTTTTCAATTACATAGTTCTGAAGGGGAACTCCACCGTCATCTTTGGGTGGATTCCATTCAAGGGTACAGCCATTTGCGGTGACATTATTGACATCCAGAGGACCTTCAGGTTTGGCGGGTTTGTCGATGACAATGATCTCAACCTCTGCCTCGTCTTTTCCCGACTCGTTTTGGGCAACAATTTTATATTTTCCGCTCTGAGCTCTGGTCATATTTTTCATCTTAATATGTGACTCATATTCTGGATTTTCAATAGTAATGTTGGAGTCGGGCTCAACCGGCTTTCCCGCGAAAATCCAACTGACTTTCGGTGGCGGTTCTCCACTGACTTCAACATCGAGTTTAGCCATATTTCCGGCCCTAACAGTGATGGGCTGCAGATTATCTCTATTAATCTTTGGCGCCAAATGTCTCTCTTTACAAGTATGAGTATTAGTCGCTTCACTCGGCTCAGAAGCTCCGGCCTTATTGACGGCTTTGACCCGGAACTGATATTGTTTGCCCTTGATCAGACCCGTTACGGCCGCCTCAGGTTTAGGTGAAGTTGTTTCGACAACAGGTACCCATTGACTGCTCATACTGTCCTTCATCTCAACAATATAACCTGTAATGGGAGCACCCCCATCGTTCTTTGGGGGTTTCCATTGAAGATCAACATGTTTTTCATCCCAGTCTACGATATCTGGCTTTCCAGGAGCCAGTGCTGACTCATATGGATTCTTAGCCAAAACTGGTTCAGTTGTGACCAATGGTTCAGACTCTCCCTCAGAGTTGATAGCTTTGACTCTGAACTGATAGAATTTTCCGGGTTGGAGACCCGTCACAGTGAAATCGGTGGCGTCTTTATCTGCTTTACCGCACGGAACCCATTTGCCTGTTAACGGATCCAACTTCTCGATAGCATAGCCCTGTATTGGTTTACCGCCGTCGTCCTCTGGTTTCTGCCAGTGTAGATCACATCCCTTGGCGTGAACGTTATCCACTTTGAGGGGTCCTTTAGGTCTGGAGGGGGCGCACAAAACGCAGATTTCAACCTCTGCCTCGTCTTTGCCGACATCGTTGACGGCAATGATTTTGTATTTTCCGGTGTGTTTGCGTTCGGCGTCGTTTATCGTAAACTTTGTATTATATTCTTTGTTTACCACTTCGTAACTCTCGTCGGTTTTGATCTCTTTGTCGATCAGTTTCCAAGTGATGACTGGCGGCGGTTCTCCCCTAACGTTGACGTCGAGCTTCACTTGTTTTCCTTTTTTGATTGTAATCATATCGAGATTCGATCGATCGATATAAGGTTTAAGTCTTCTAAATTTGACCACGTGCATTTTAGTGGCATCACTCGGCTCACTCGGGCCGGCCTTATTGACCGCCACAACTCGGAACTGTACTTCTGATCTCTCTTTCAGTTCTACGACTTTAGCTTCGGTTGTATTTCCGGGAACTTCTGTTGCTTTTTCCCAATTGAGTGATGACTTCTCCTTCTTTTCAATAATGTATTTCTCAATGGGAGCGCCGCCATCGCTCTTCGGTGGCGCCCACTTCAGATCAACACTAGTATTGTCATAATCAACGATATCAGGAGTGCCCGGTTTTGTGGGCTCGTCATATGGGTTCTTAGCTATTATTGATTCCAAAGTAGTCAAGGGTTCAGAGTCTCCCTCTTCATTGATTGCAGTCACTCGGAATAGGTATTCCTTTCCAGGTGTCAATCCAGTCACATCCAGTTCGGGTTTCTCTGTTTTACCGCAACGAACCCAACGACCAGTCTCTTTGTCAAACTTCTCGACTTCGTATTGTTTAATAGGAGATCCGCCGTCGTCTTTCGGCTTCTTCCACTTCAGTTTACAGCCCTCTTTGTGAATATCTGTCACTTCGAGCGGTCCCTCTGGTTTGGAAGGTGCGGCTAAGACTGTTAGTTCGACGACGACTGAGTCCATTCCGTTTTTGTTTGTTGCAGTTATGGTGTATTTGCCGGACTGTTTACGAGTGGCTTTCGAAACAGTCAGGTCTGAGTGATAGTCTTTGTTTTCAATTTTAATGTTAGTGTCGTCCGACAGCTTAGTGTTGGTTTCACCAAAAGTCCAGGTAATAGTCGGCGGGGGTTCGCCTCTCACATCGACTTCGTATTTATGGGAACGACCGCTCTTTATGATTATGTTCTTCAGATTGGTTCTATCAATATATGGCTTCAGATTTCTGTGTTTGACAATATGAGGCTCAGTGGCGTCACTGGGCTCTCCCGGTCCCGCTATATTGACGGCCCTCACTCTGAATTGAATGGAACTGTTTTCCTTCAGACCGGCGACAGTGGCCTCACATTTGGCGTCATCTGTTTTGACCACTTCTTTCCAGTCATTACTGAATTTGTCTTTCATTTCGACGATATATCTTTCAATAGGTCTTCCCCCGTCCTTTTCAGGCGGAGTCCATTTCAGGACGACTTTAGTAATGTCGTAGTCAACGATTTCTGGTTTTCCTGGTTTTGAGGGCTCGTCATATGGATTCTTGGCGGTAATCGCTTGATCCGATTCAAGGGGTTCAGACTCTCCCTCTTTATTAATTGCTTTGACTCTAAATTTGTATTTCTTTCCTTTGGTCAGACCTTCACATGTAAAACAGGTGGCATTGGGCCCAACCTCTCCGGCGGGAACCCAACGTCCGCTGTCGACATCCATTTTCTCGATTTGATATCCTTTGAGTTCAGAACCGCCCAAATCCTTGGGTTGTTTCCATTTCAGTTTTGCTGATTCTGCGAATACCTCTTCAATGACAAGAGGACCTTCAGGTGGAGTGGGCTTATCGAGTACTACGACATCAGCCGTCGCATTGCAAGTGCCCGAAGTGTTAGTCAGAGTGAGTCTGAATTTGCCGGAATCTCCTCTGACTGCCTGTCTTATAATCAGAAGAGTAGATTTGGCTGTGTTTTCAATAGTGATACGACTGGAAGTCTTCACTTCATTGGAGTTGATGTCCCAGACCACTTCTGGAGCCGGCTCACCGCCGAACTGAATGTCGTATTTGATGACAGCGCCTTTTTTCACCACTATATTCTTGAGGTCGTCACCAATAATGAAGGGTTTGACGAATCTGGCCTTGACAATCACGTTCTTTGTAGCATCACTGGGCTCTCCCGGACCTGCCTTATTGACAGCGCGAACTCTGAATTGATACTGCATGTTTTCTTTGACCGCTGTTACAGTTCCTTTGAGTTGATCGCCTGAAACTTCAAGGGCTGGCACCCAATCCGGACTAAATTTATCCTTCGACTCAATAATATACTTCTCAATGGGAGCGCCGCCATCTTTGTCCGGAGGTTTCCATTTGAGATCGACGTGATCTTTGTCCCAATCGACAACTTCGACGTCTTTGGGTTTGGAGGGTTCGTCATACGGGTCTTTGGCTATGTATGATTTGGGTGCTGTCAACGGCTCTGACGCACCCTTTTTGTTGACAGCTCTGACACGGAATTTGTATTCTTTCTTATGGGCCAAATCTGTGACATCCATTTTGCAGTCTTCAGTGATCCCGACTTCAGTCCATCCGCCTCTGACTGCCAAGTCTTGACGTTCGACTACATAATGCAGAAGTGGTAATCCGCCCGTGTCTTTAGGTGGCTTCCAGGCCAGTTTGCAACGATCTCGAAACAGGTCAGTCACTTCGAGAGGACCCTCAGGAGGTGAGGGAACGTCCACAAAGTTGATTTTGAGCGGTGTCTTCGATTCTCCTTGGGAATTAGCAAGACTGAAATCATAATTACCAGAGCTCTCTCGAGTAGGCTTTTTAAAAGTAATGACTATTCTTTCGTCCTTAACAATAATCTCGACATCTTTGGAACTGACGGGCGTTCCATTCAGGCATAATTTGGGCACAATCTCTGACGTTCGGTTTCCGGATACTATTCAGACAATGAAATAAATGTTTGAAATTGAGTTTTGTTGCCAAACCTTTATATGGAATCTCAATGGTGAAAGGTCGATTGGCGTCGCCCTGAAAGTCGGTTTTGTCGAGACGCAGCTCTGGCTTCTTCTCGGCTTCCTTCACATCGACTTTGCAGCTGCATTTCAAGCCTTTGTCGGTGAGGACACTGTATTCTGCGATGTCTTCAAGAGTGGCATTCTTGATGATCAGCTGTTGCTTTCCGTCGTCGTTGTATTTAATGGAAATTCTGTCAAAACATTCATCACTACTTTCACTACTACTCCTAATTAATAAGTGTTTGGGTTAACCGCGTGTTAATACTAAATACCTATCAGTGGGCTTCAGTTCTTCTCCATTTTTGAACCATCGAAGGGGTGCCTTCCTCTCTAACATTTCCACTTCGAGAACTATGTCCTCTCGTTCTAAGACGCTCTTATCGGTCAACTTCTTACGGAATTTATTGGACGCTAAACACAGATTAGATTCAATGGATTCAATTGAAGTTCAATTTAATAAAAATTAAAGAAAATAAGAGAAAATATTTGAATAGAAAAATGTTTGCATCGAATCAATGGTGACATACGTTCAACAATTGTCTCGCATTCAGTTTTATCAGCATTAGTGGTGCAGGAAAATTGTCCCTCATCAGTAACTTTGGCCTTTTTGATGATAACCTTGCGCTTTCTTCCGTCAGAAATAATATCGAGTTTTTTAGGTATGACAGTCAGTTCTTTGCCGTCTTTGAACCACTGAACCTTAGCAAATGCATCGTCCACTTCGCACTCAAGTGTTATGGTCTCGTTTTCAGTTGTTCTCAAACTCTTCAGTGGTTTGACAAAAACGTACTGTTTGTCGGAACAGGTCACTTGAGTCTTTGTCTGTTCCTCAACACTTATACGACATGAATATTGGTCCGAATCATTGACAGTACAGTTTAGAATTCGAAGAATCTTTTTGCCTAAAGTATCTTGGTCTATTTGGTATTTATCACTGGGCTCGATTCTATTGTCTCCCTTATACCATTTGACCTGAGCCTTATAATGATTGGTTGTGCACTCGAGGGTTAGCTCACGGCCTGTGTATTGTTCATATTTCTTCTGTAAAGGTCTGATAAATTTATAGACGGGGTCGGGTTTGTCGACTTCGAGCATTGCTGAGCAGGAAGTTTCCAGACATTGGCACTTATACTGACCCCCGTCATCAACTCGAGGTTCGCGTATCTCCAGAACATGTAGATCACCGGTGCTGCTCATGTTGTATTTCTTTCCCATAAACAGTTCAGTCCTTCCTTTAAACCATTTGGCTTTGATGCCAGACTTGGAATAGACTGCTTCGAAGCGGACTATTTTGTCCTTGCCCTCTTTGACGCGTTGGTCTTGTAGTGGTTTAATGAAGATATCCGGTTTCTGGAAACGACAATTTTAACCACTATTTTGTATTCCAAACATTTCATGCATTGGTTCAACGATTGATATAAACTGTCACTGAATTCATGCAAATCTTTTGTATAGAATATCGATTGAACTGTCATTCTTTGCTTTCGAAGAATGGATTGAAGCTCAAGCAGATCATGCAAACAATTTCCATATTAGCTAGTTTATATCAAATTTATGTGTGCACACAAATTACTTCTATTACAGAATATTCAATTCAAAACTTTTTCTAATCAGTTGAGTTTAAAAAGATTTCATTTCATATGAATTGATAACTTGAGAAATGTTTTGCGAATATTTCATAAAAGAAGTATTTTTGCCGAACAAATACAGATAAACAAACAAATTAACAAACGAGTGGTCAATTTGACGATTTTTGGACACATTTTGCCGAATAGTCATCACTTAAAGCTGCCATTCGTTCAATAAATTTGGATTTAATCCGTAAAGCGATTGATTTGGAAAACAACATAAACACAACGGAATCGGTTTATCAAACCTCTCGATGTTTCTTAACTGCTTGTAATGTCGGCCAATCAGGTATTAATTCTGCAAGAGATGGTTTCCTTGAATTCAGAGGACTGGGGGCTCGAAGTTGGTCCTTTGGTTTTTAATTGGATTGTTAAACACACGAGATGTTTGAGCCCAGAGTTAACACAAATAAAATGTTTTGTGAACAGAAAGAAATGGCCAGAAATGACAATTAGTAGCGGAACTACTTTAACAAGTATTTACGAAAAAGTTTTACAAATAGTTGGGAAAACTACATGGTCATCACTACATTTACTTAAGACTACAAGGTTGGGTTTACTACTAGGCAATTTATTGTTTTGACTAGTTTCAACTATTTTCTAAGCTAATTAATTGCAAGCAATGGTTTAGGTTTGGGGTTTAATGGTTTACATTTCGTTAGTATTTTGGTTTGCAAAGCATTTTTTGAAAAATAAAATTTTTGAACAAACCCTTGAAAATAGAGAAGTATAACGAAGTGCTGACAATTTTTATCCAGAAATATGTGATGAAAAGTATAAATAAGAGATATTTCGATAAACACTTAAATAAGTATCAGAAAATCAAACGAAAAATTGTTTAACATTTAGACACATAACATATAAACACAAATATTAGTCATTAATTGATCAGAAAATAATAAATTAATTGTTAACTCATTTCAAAATCGAAGAATATTTTAGGTTATAATGCATTTCTGAGATTGAAATCTAATTTCAGGCATAAAGCGTTTGAAAATTCATTTTTTGAATCCATTCTTTAACACAGAATCAAAACTTTAAAAAAATTGGAAAACTATTAATTGATTGTCTCATAAAAGTCATTATAATAAGGAATATCTTAACGGTTGAAATTAAATTGATTGACAATTGAATGCAAACCTTTGTTTCTTTGAGAGAGGCTCTCCTTTCGTCTTCAGTGGCTTTAAGGTTACCCCAATCAGGGTCTTCATTCTCTCTCTTCCATTTGGCGTATTGTTTAGCCTTAAGCATAGCTCGGAAGTCCATTCCACTGTCATCTGAGTTAAAAGCAATCATTAAATTTTATCTGTTTTTAAGTATTTTACGTCAATTGTAATCTTGATTTATTTTAATTATTTTTAAAATCAGATTTAATTTAAGTTTTAAACTCTTCTGTCTTTGATTTTAGGTTCGGTGGAAGACAAAGGGTATAAACAATAATAAACAATAAATTCAATTCAATATATTGATTGTCGATAAATAGGGAGTCACTCACCGCTTACAAAGACTTTAATATTACAGCTGTCCTCACCATAAGAGTTGGAGGCAACGATCTTATACTTTCCCTCATCGGCCGGTTTGGCTTTTTTGATGCAGAAGTATATGGTATTGGTTTCGCCATCGGTGACAATCTTGAACCGTCCCCCCTCAAATATTTCATTACCCTCTTTGAAAAACTTAAACTGTGCGGAAGGATTGCTCTCAACTGATGCCTGAAGTATAGCAGTCTTACCGTCGACTGCACTAACACTCTCTACAATATCTTTGAATAAGGGCGGGCCCTCATCACCGATTGACCGAAGGGGAGTCGATGGCTTATCTGAAATATCTATCTCGGCCGTAGACTGACGCCTAACATCAATACTACCCTTCCTAAGCCCTCCCATAGTGGATCCACGCCTGATTTCCAACATCTCTCCCGGCCTCAGCTTTTTAGTCTGTCCGGTATCGTCAACCGCCAAACCCTTTTCATCTGCAACAATAAGTATTGAACCGCGACGTGAGCCCCGTGGACTAAGAGTGGGAGGGGGAGTATCTACAACCGAATCGCGTCTATCACTAAGACTATCGACTGAATCTTTTCGTTCTAATTCTGGCGTCGGTTCTCTCACTACAGGGATTGGAACGCGATTTTCACTAATCGAACCTTTTTTCGCGGTCGGCACCGATTCCGGTTCTGCTATGGTTGGGACTATACTCTCGCGTTTTTCCGTTTTCTTCAACGACAGCTTTTTCTTTGCCGGCTCTTCTATAAGGAGGGAATCCTTTCTCTTTTCATCGGCGATCGACGTCTTATCGTTAATATTTTCCATATTTTTATCGCCGACTCTCTTCTTAATTAAAAGTTTGCCCTTTTCTGCCGGTTTTGTAGCCATACTTTCGGCCGTTTCTTCTTCTGTTTTATTGACAGAAAGTCTTCGTTCTTCTAATGGTTTTGTTTCAGGAGTTGGTTCTGGTTTCTTAACTTCCTCTGGTTTGACCTCTTTCTTCTTTATTGAAAGTCTTCTTTTCTCTTCAGGCTTTACTTCGGGTTTCAATTCTTCGACTTTTTCAACCGGTTTTTCTTCTTTTTTCTTTATAGAAAGTCTTCGCTTTTCTTCTGGTTTTGCTTCGGGTTTGAGATTTGTCTCCTCGACAATTATTTCTTCCTTTTTCTTAATCGATAAATTCTTCTTCGACTCTGGTTCTTGTTTGGTCTCTGGTTCTGGTTTAATCTCTGGTTTAACTTCTTCGACCTTCTTCTTAATAGAAATTCTCCTTTTTTGGTCGACAGGTACTTCTGGTTCTAATTTTGTCTCTTCGTTGATCTGTTCTTTTTTCTTAATGGATATTCTTCTTTTTTGATCTGCAACTGGTTCTGGCTCTGCCTTAGCTTCTGGTTTAGTCTCTGGTTTAGTCTCTGGTTTAGTCTCTGGTTTAGTCTCTGGTTTAATCTCTGGTTTAGTCTCTGGTTTAGTCTCTGGTTTAGTCTCTGGTTTAGTTTCTTCAACTTTTTTCTTGATGGAAATTCGTCTCTTTTGATCGACAGCTACCTCTGGCACTAACTTAGTCTCTGGTTTAGATTCAGTGGCTGTTTCTGTCTTTGTCTCTTCGAGTTTCTTTGCTTCTTTTTCTTTGAGCGAAAGCTTCTTTTTGGACTCAGGCACGGGTTCTAATTTGAATTCTTTGTTTTCTTCCTCTTTCTTAATCAATGTCCTTTTTTGTTCTTCTGGTTTAGGTTCTGTTTTCGGTTCTAGTTTCGTCTCAGGAGTTGGTTCTGCTTTCTTAGTATCTTCTATTGGTTCCTTCTTCTTAATCGAAAGTCTTCTTTTCTCTTCAGGCTTTTCTTCGGGTTTCAATTCGTCGACCTTTTCTAAAGGCTTTTCTTCCTTTTTCTTTATCGATAACTTTTTCTTCTCTTCTGGTTTAGGAGTCGGTTCTTCTGATTTGAGCGATGGTTTTCGATCTTCCGGTTTGATTTCACCGTTAGGTTTGTCGACTATACTTTCTCTTTTCTTAATAGAGATCCTTCGTTTCGGCTGCTCTTCTGGTTTATTATTTTCTTCGACCTTAAGGCTCGCTTTTCTTTCCTCTGTTTTCTTGTCGTCGACTTTTATTTCTTCGGCTTTGTTTTCGGTCTTCTTCTTAACCGAAAGTTTTTTCTTTTCTTCGGCTTTTGTTTCTTCAACTCTTTTGGTTTCTTCACGTTTTTTCTCTTCTTCTTCCGCTTCGACTTTCTTTTTGCGAATACTTTTGTTCTCCTCTTCCTCTTCCTCTTCGATTGTCTTTTTGCGAACTCTTTTCTCTTCTTCTTCTTCGAGTTCTTCTTCCTCTTCTTGTTTGACGGAAATAACGGTTAGTCTTGCGTTGGACTCTTCTTTGCCGTATTCGTTGATGATCTCAACGGAATACTCTCCGCTGCAATCAGTGGTAACGTTGTTTATAGTCAAACGTGAAGTCGAGTTATCCGAATAGATCTTATAAATACGACTTTCTTTGATAACTTTTTTGTCTTTATACCAAATAACAGTTATCTTTTGGGTCGATTGATATCTGATAATCAATTCTATGGTCTCTCCGACTTCGACGTTCTGTTTGGTAAAGAAGTTTTAAATAAATAAAAATGCGAACAAATATTAAATAGTATTAATCCAAACAAATGAATATTAAGAACAATCACTGATAAAATCCTAAAAGTGGGGCAGATATTCAACCTTGAATGCCCTTGGGTTGAATCAATTGGATCTTAATTGCACAAAACTTAACACTTAATGAGTTCGTCTCAGTTTTTATGGGAAATATTCCGAAATTATAGGTTCATTTGAAGTCATTAATCAACTTTTGAGACACTAATCCATAATTGGTTCCGAAATCATTCAAATTTCATAGAAATTGGGAACAATTAATAAATAAAAGCATTGAAAAGCAATTTCTTTAGTCGTAATCAAAAGTCGAAATGTAATTATCACTGAATATTCACTGAAAAGATTCTGAGAAATTCCATCGAATAGAAGACACGACTTCTTCTAATACTAATTGCGAACAAATATTTTTGGAACGACTGAACTAAAGACTAAAAAGTTGAAAAAAGTATTCATAGTTTTGTTCTACTTATTAAAAGAAGAGAACATAACTCATCAGATGTTTGCTTACTTCTGATCTCAGTTTTTGGATGAGTTTGGGTTTAGAGCCGATGTCAGCCTTCTCTTTGACTGAGGCCTTCTTTTTCTGCTGTTCGTCGTTTTGCTCCTCCTGTTCGTCATCAATTGTAACATTGATGGCCTGGGAGGTCACTTCTCCCTTTTCGTTTTTGGCAATCAGTGTATACATGCCTTTGTCGTTAGCACCCGGTTTATCGATTTCAAGTGCGATAATATACTCTCCCTTATTCTCTTCCCTAACGATAACCTGATGTCTGGAGTCCTCCTTAACTATAGTTGACTCTCTTTGCCAAATGCATTGCGGTTTACCTCCACATTGAACCATACATTCAATAACTATTTTCTGCTGTCTTTCCATTCGGATCACTCGGGGCTTCTCCTTAATAACCGGAGCAACTATTATATCGATGCAAAAAAAATATTTGATTCATTTTTAGAAAAATTTCATTTATTAAAACAAAATTTAAAATTTTTTGGCTTACTTTCAATATTGAGCGTCAGATTGGCATTACTTTCTCCGGCGATATTCCGAACATTACATCTGTAAACACCGGAATCGTTAGGCTCTGGTTCGTGTATTTCCATTCGAATCACATAAATTTCATTCTCTTCTTTAATGTATTGTCTGATTCTTGTGGTTTCTCTGACAACAGTGTTCTCATAATACCAAATGATATCGGGTTTGGGTTTTGCCTTCACTTTGCACTCCATAATAATTAGCTTTCCACCTTGTTCGGACACTATTCTAGGTCTTTCAACGAAAGTAGGAGCAATACCGTCACCTTTGACACCACCCTCGATGTTCAGTTTGAGATTAGCGACCAGTTCTCCATGCTCATTGGTAATAATGCACTTATACTCTCCGCCGTCGTCTCCCGAAGGTTTCTGATTAACAATTTGTCAATTATTTGAACCCTCACTCAAACTGACAATTAAATAATACCTCGATATCTAATCTAATGGTATATTCTTCTTTGGATTCAGTGATGATAGTACTTCTACACCTGGTTGTCTCTCTGATAAGAGTGGTCTCCTTATACCATTTGGTCGACACCTTTGTGGTCGACTTGACTCTGCATTCCATTGTAACACTTCCTTCCTTTGGAATGATTCTTGGCTTTTGAACAAATACTGGCGATAAGTCTTCTTCCTCACCGGCTTTTGGGTTAAAATATTTTAATTAAATAGAAATTTTAAATTGAATTTTGATTGAAATACTTTGAAAGTTGAGGGCAATATTGGCGTTGGATTCTCCCAATTCATTGATGGCATTACACCTATAATTGCCGCCGTCTTCTGTCGTCGGATCAGAAATTTCAAGACATAAGATGTACTGGTCTTTTCCGGTGTCAGTTTTCTTGGTTTTATGTCTGACGCCATCCTTTAAGGCTTTGGTTCCGTGATACCAAGTGATTTCGGGGAAAGGATGTGCTTCTAGAAGACACTCGAGAATGAGGGTGGTTCCTTTTTGTTTGATTGTCGGCTTTTTTGGAAATCGCGGCGCTTTGCCGTCTGGTATATCAGGTTTGTCCTCATCAAAGTTCAAATTGATAGTTGCGTATCCATCTCCGTGTTTATTCTTGGCCACTACCTTATACTCACCGCTGTCTGCGGCGCAGACATCTATGATGGTGAGCGAGGCCAATTGATTGTGTTTGTCTGATAGTAGTGCATATTTATGTCTGGAATCTTCTTTAATAGATTTAGTCTTATGGAACCATTCAATGGTTGGGTTGGGATCGGCTACTAATCGGCACTCAAATGTAATTTTTGAGCAATCGTCCGACTGCTTTATCACAGGCTTTTCGGTGAAAGTGGGTCGGGCTCCATCCACAGGAAGTGGCGCCTCATCATCTGTGCCACAATTAGTTCACAATTACCCATCAATTCAACTGAATATTTACTTACCGTCAAAATTCAGAGTAATGGAGGCGTTGCTTTCCCCCAGTTCGTTTTTGGCAATCACCTTGTATTTACCGGCATCTTCCACATTAACGTCGTTGATCTGCATAATGGAGTGGTAGCCCTTTTCCCTCTTTTCTAGTGTGGCCTTAAAATCAAATTTTGGCAAAAAATAATATTAAAGAATTTTTTTGTTGTTTTCATCTAATTTAAGAATATTTTCTCTTCGAGTAATAATAAGGAATTTTTTGTTAATTTTCGCAAAAGTCAATCAATGGTTAAGAAAATATTGTTATTCGTCTTCAAATTGATTGATTTCATAGATATTTTAATGGAGTGAAAACAAGTGACGAATGAATTATAAATAATAATCGAATAGTTTTGTGTCAAATCAGTTTTGATCGTAATTGGAGTCGCGATCTGTGAAATTGCAAGACTTTGCAGAACTTGAATCGCAGCCAAAATACTGGGAGAAAAGCAAATGAATGCACCCAATGTTAGCGTAATTTAGCGTAAATTAATATATCCTAGAAGTGTGTCATTCGTTTAATGTTTTGTTTTCCGTCTCATCTTTGGGTCAGAATTACGCTTAAATCCAACCATAAAATGGGACTTTCCTTATGAAAACTCAAAACAGTTTGGAAAGTCTGTCAGCACTTAATTAAATCAACTATTAATTAAACTAAATTTGACTTTTTTTGCAGCAAATTAAACAAACAAATTAAGCACTGATTTTTGAAATGTTAGATAACATTGTGAACACAGCTATCAATGGACTGCCATTTATTTTTAGAACTTATTCCGAGTGTTGAGCAACAGATCGGAAAAGTCGAAACATTTTGTTCTTTGAGTGTGATTGTGGGGATAGGTTTCTTTTTGATCTAAATTTATTGAACAACCAGATATGCAGGATGAAAGATACTTTAAAATTTAGTAGAATGTGACAGACACTTTTAAAAGCATGTTTTATGATTTTTTCAGCATCTTTTCAGCAAAATTTGACAGATTTTTCTCTACATTAGAATTTATACGTTCACTGAAATTCCTATGACTCCAATCATAATGAAAGTTACAAAAAAGAAAGACTATTTTTGTTGCCTCTCTAAGGGCTCCGAGTTCCCTGTGCACAGCCCTCACACTAAACAATATTTGTTAAGACTAGTGATCTATCTTAAGACAGAAGAAGGATCTTAATATAAATTTAAGAGACACTAAATTCTTATATTTTAACAAAAAAAATCAGGAGTTTTGAAAAAGTTCGAGTCATTTAATTTAAGACATTCTTGAATAATAAGTAGACCAGACATATTTTATATCTCCTATTTCTATGTCTCATTTTTTAAAACCAAAAAATCCTTGTTTCAGCAAAATTATAAAGGACCAAATTTTTAATTTCGACGCTATATTCTTGCTATATAATGAGATAAAAATTATCCAAGCTCATCGATTTAAATGATGGTCTCGACTTATTCTCTACTGGATTTGTGGTTGGCTACCTGCCCCACACTTGAAACATTTGTTTTATGCATTTTTTTTAACAATGTCGTATCTAAATCTTCTTGGTAACACTTATTATTGAAGATTTAATAATGTAAATGTAAATGGTCAGTAAAAGAAAGGGAAATTTCCAGGAATGTTACATAAGATAATATTTTATCGATTCAAGCTTTTATTATTATTGAGATGTAATTTATCAAATGAATAGTTTATTCTTATTGTAAAGTTTTGGGTTTCGTTTATTTATATAATAATTAATTGGGGGCTGAATTGGATGACAAGTATGAATAGAAATAATGGGCTTAAACCGAATTAAATGATAAAAATAATCGTTGGCTACGCTTACAATTGTATTCCATTTCTTCTCAAATCCTCTCATTTTAATTTTGGAGATATTCAACTGTTTGACAAACTTTTGTTGAATGAAAAGCATTTTATTGGTTTAAAGAAATTTAAGCTAAATCTAGTGCCTAATCTGATTTGTTAAAGTCTAATTTTCTTTTTTTCCAGTACAGTAATTCTATTAAAAACATGAATCAACAAGCTCATTGACTCCAAAGAGAGGCGCTTTCTTTGAAGATTTTCTGCGGGGGTCAGACCAAATAATGAACAAAAATAGGGACCGGAAACGGCCATTAACGCTCAATCCATAATTTAAAACAAGCTGGAAGGTTTGAATTAATAGCTGATAATGTTTTCATCAGTAAATTCTTCAAATCAATTAATGAATTTAGAAAATTTCATTTATTTAATGATACAATTGATAAATTTGGACAAATACCGACTTCCAAACGGAATTTGGTAGAAATTAGAATTTTCTTTATTAAAAATTCAGATTATTTGGATATTTGGAAATCCTGTTTTATTACAAGACTGTATTTTAAACTAAAATTAAGCCCTTTTTATACTATTGAAAATTGAAGATTTAAAAAAATATTCTTCATTTGTCTACCGTTTTTACAAGATAAATATGAAGAAAAGAGATTAAACTTAAGATTACAAATTTACTCTTGGGCAGGTCATTGGTAAAAATTGGCTTCAGGAAGGCTTGAAAAGTTAACACTATACGTCTCAAATAGCACTAACTTCTAAACTTTACAGTCCTTTCCAAGAAACATTTTTTTCAGAAAATCCTTGATCTGATATTCTTTATTTTAATAGAATAGCCTATCTTTAACTTGATATCTCAATAACAATGCTAAATTTGTCTTTGAACATTTATCAAGAAGAAAATGTTCAGCTAATTGAGAGGTCATTTCGTCCTGTGCATTGAATAATCTTGTAAATTATTGTTTGTCAATTTTAATGCTCTTAGGAAATAAATTTATTTTATGTTTTTGAGAATATTATGATTTCTTTTAAACTTAATTGCAAGATTAGTTTGACAAACGTTTGGTTACTATTGAAAACATTAACAATTGAAATAAAAACTTCAATAAAAAATAATTAAATTCATTAATTATATAGGTAGTAACACCCATGAATCAAATGCTTTGCCAAAATAGCCCACTGAGTCTTAAAAAATGAAAAGCACGTCAGCCGTTCTCCACTCCTATTCCGCATTTTTGGGAATTTTTAAATTAAATCCGATTTAAACTTTAACTGAAGTCATCTGAATTAAGATAGGAAATGGCAAGAAAATGATGGCGTCATTTTTACAAGCACTTCTTCCTAATATCCATACCTTCTCAAAGAGCCAAATGAGAGCCATTTGAAAGAGCATTATTATTGCAGTGCAAAAGACTTATGCATAAAAATGCATAAAATATTCACACAATGCGCATCATATTATATGAGTAAGAGATTTAATAAAAATGAAATGCATGGTTCAAAAATGATATCTTATAGAAAACTAACCAGTGGGCAATGATATTTTATAGAAAACTTAAGAAGGTATGCTAATACAATCCATCCTCGAAATAACGGAATCAGTGGTGCAGCAATTTTTTGTCC